>CACSLK010027752.1:12019930-12034011 GCA_902706635.1 Striga hermonthica | reverse complement strand
ACAATCAAGTCAAATCTTACTCGTGAATATGTTAAACGGTAGGAAAGATCCTACCATATCTCATTTCCTAAGTTGCACTTGTCAACCTTTAAGATCTTAGACTTTTAGCAAGATACACTTGTCAACATTACAAAAATTTTGATCTCTCGCCGGTCACGGATCCTTAGGTCGTTATATCGACCTCGCGACCCATCCGCCACAAGCCATTATCTGAAGTCGAAATACGATTTTCGCTTATACGACCTCAAAGTCACACCGACCCCTCAGTCCGAGCTCTCATGGAGCTCGACCCTCATTCACTCATTCAGGTCGACTCGGAGCTCATGAACGGATTTACTATTGGCCTGAAGACAATTAATAGGCTTAATATATTTGTATTGTATCCCTAGCCCATCCCATAGACCTATTCACTAGCCCACAAAATAAGTAAATAACTCATCAATAAACCAATTCACTAGCCCACAAAATAAATAAATAATTCATCAACAAACTAATTCACTAGCCCACAAAAATAAGTAAATAACTTATTATAATCCAAATATCACTCTCTATTTTTTAATAAAAGTGTATAAAAATGTGTCTAGTAATATATAAGTTACATTTTGTTTATTCCAATACATGCGTTTTATGTTTTTTCAATCATCCAAATCTAAATATTTACCGTCATAAAACTAAACTCGTGCATCGCACGAGTACTGCACTAATTTGGTAAAAAAGAAGGAGCGAAGAAATAAAATGATGAGATCATACATGGGGAAGGCTTGCATAATTCAAATGGGCATCAAATATGAAGAATAATTTGCTAGATACAATAAATCAATGAGAAAAAATAATAATTAAAAAAAAAAACATGAAAAGAGATAGACATCTTTCTACTTTCTAGTGAACAACTGGTTAAATTTTTTGTTGTTCAGATATATTTTTTCAATAAACATATGTACTTACAAATTAAATGTTAGAAATAAATTAAAATATTATGCTCTAAAAACCAACCTAAGCAAAAAACGTGACAAGTCGGATTTTTTTTTTTTTTTTTTTTTTTTTTTTTGTGTACATATTTGTTTTATATTTTATTTATTTATTTATTTTTTTTCTGAAAAAATGGAGCCATAGGGCCCATAAAATAAAAGTCCAAGCAATCGTAAAGAAAAGAACAAACCACAGCCCAGGAGCTCTTCTATCAAGCGGCCCATAAATTTTCTTCTTTCCTTACCGGGTCGGGTCAACTGCCCTTTCATGGCTTCACTTCCCAAAAATCACCCGCGTTCCCTATAATCTATGCCCGTGTCCGCCGCCGGCCAGGCAACCCCTTGCTCCATATTTTTGTTAAACCTCTCGAGCAACACGCGCCACAGACTCCTCTAGCTCTCGCTCGCTACCCGCCGCCGCCGCCGCCGCTAACCTCATAAAGCTACGACGGGAAAGTGAGGATTCTGATAAACACGGTCAAGCTAACGGGGTAAAGCACTCCTCTCCGGCGACAGTAATGAAGCCCTGTAGCAATTCTACTGGAGCTGAATTAATCAGGTTAGTTCCAACCAGTTTATTTGGGCACGAAACACATAAGTGTGTAGTTATTATTTAATTGATTTTGTTTTTGCTCTGCAACCGGATGAATTAGTATGGAGAGCGAAGGTGGAGATTTCATTATATTGCCTCCGAAGAAGAAAAAAGAAAAGAAAGGAAAAACCCAGGTATTAGAACTTTTAAGTGACCTCTAGTGTTTTCACTGTAGTATATTTTGTTTTAGTCATGGCCTTGTATAGGATTCAAGTTTGATGTGGCCTTTAAAATTATCTATTTGTATTACAATTAGGTACCTGCAAAGCCTAAGCTTAGCAAATCCCAGAAAAGAAAGTTGAAGAAACTTGAGGTTTGTGCTTGACCAGGAGCTTGAGAACGTTTAGTTAGCATGGTTTTCGATAAATATTGAAGTGCCAGGTGTTGATTTGTATGAATTTATGCTGTGTAGGAGGAGAAGCAAAAAGAAATTCTTCTATCTAAAAGCATCGAGACATTGGAGTAAGAATTTTAACTTCTGAGCCTCATTTGTGATTGAATGAATTTCGTTATAACATTTAAACCAAATAGAAGGAAGTTTGGTTTTGATGCAGTGCTTTATATTCGTGTGTCAGGAAGTACAAGATTCGAGAAGATGTTTATTCACTTATGTGGTCTTCAAGGAACTTGGGCCAGGTTTGTTTTATTTGATGATTATTATTCTATTTGGTGCAGGACAAAAAAGGCAACAAGAGAGTGAGTGTGTGTGTGTGTGAGAGAGAGGTAGTATAAATTTGGTGGCCTTAATGCCTACAGGTTGAAACTGTTCGAGAAAAACGTAGAAGAGAAGTTGAATTTTCAAAAGCTGGTTTGGAGTTGCCCAGTAGTGATCAGCCTTTAACAAAGAAAAGAAGTAATAATGTGTATGAAAGTGTTGAAGTAGATGAGGACAAAACCGAGTCACCAGCTGTCAATGGCTATGGAAGCGACAACATCCAGTATACTTTAGATGAATTTGTTGGGCCATCCGGAAATGAAGTTTGTGATAATGCACCTTTAACTTGTGATGGAAGTGGTGTTGTTTCGGTCAAGGAAGTGGCTGATGAGAATATTGTATCATCAATTCCAGACATTACACAAGAATCTAGCGATTCAATGCACAAAGAAGAAATCAAGTCCACGGTAAGTTATTTTTAGAATACTCATGTTTATTTCTTGTAACATGTTGTTTTCATAAAACAAGTACAAGCACAGTCATGCACCAGTTATGTATTTAATTTAAGACGTCCTCATTTGTTTATGTCACGCAGCATAAAGTAGAGGGAGATCCAAAATTCCATCTTAATAAAGAATATAACCAGGGAAGCAGTACTTTATCAAGGACGATTGTTACTCCAACTGTGATACACGTGTCAAGACCCAAGGATGTGGAAGAGCAAAGGACAGGTCTTCCAATAGTCATGATGGAACAAGAAATAATGGAAGCTATAAATGAAAATATTAGTGTCATTATATGTGGTGAGACTGGTTGCGGTAAGACAACCCAAGTCCCTCAGGTTTGTTATTTCTACTCATTCCTTGTGCTAATATCATATAATAAATTTTCTTTCGATGTAATATTTAATCTGATGCATCGAGTGATGACTTTCAGTTTCTTTATGAGGCTGGTTTTGGATTGAACTGTTCAAATAGTCGAGGATGCATTATCGGTGTCACTCAACCTCGCCGAGTTGCTGTACTTGCAACTGCCAAGAGAGTAGCATTTGAGCTTGGGCTTCGACTGGGAAAGGAGGTGGGTTTTCAAGTTAGGCATGACAGAAGGGTTGGAGAGAATTGCTCGATCAAATTTATGACTGATGGAATCCTGCTTCGGGAAGTGCAGGTTTTACCTTCAAGCCTTGTCTTTTATTTGCATCCGAACATTTTATTTGTGATGGTGATGTGGCTATTAAGTATTGTAATTTTGTGGGAGAAAGCTCATTACTGGTTTGAATTATTTGAATGTTGCCATGTTGGGAGTAGTTCGAATGCACCACTGGTGATTTTTATTGTTCAGATATAATTTGTATAACCTTTGATTGTTTTTCTTATATGCGAATGTTTGTTTCATTTGTTTTCTTCTTATCTTGATTATGGTATTGCAGAGTGATTTTCTGTTGAAGCGTTACTCCGTTTTAATCTTGGATGAAGCTCATGAGAGAAGCCTAAATACAGATATACTCATTGGGATGCTTTCTCGTGTTATCCAACAGCGTCAAGTAACAATCTGTAACCTCTTAGTTTATTGTATTCTTGATACCTGGGATCTTAGAAAGATCAGAATCTTTTATTAAACTATCTTCTCCCATTCCTTTCACAGCTTAAATTAATAGAGACTGTTTCTATCCCATAAAAAATATAAAAATTTAATATGCTATATATATCATTTTGCTATTTGGTAGAGGGAATATAAAGAGCAAGAGAAGAGGATTCTTTCTGGGGAAACTATCGGACATGATGACAGGATCTACCCATTAAAACTTGTGCTGATGAGTGCTACTTTGCGTGTAGAAGATTTTGTCTCTAACCAAAGAATTTTTCGCAATCCTCCGCCTGTAATCGAAGTCCCAACACGCCAATATCCAGTTACTACACATTTCTCAAAGAAGACAGAGATCATTGATTACATCGGTCAAGCCTTTAAAAAGGTTCTATCAATCCACAAGAGATTGCCACCTGGGGGCATTCTTGTTTTCGTGACGGGGCAGAGAGAGGTGGAATACTTGTGTCGTAGATTACGTAGAGCTTCTCGAGAGATTGTAGCAAAATCAGTCAAAGGAAATAATAATGAGTCATCCTCTGCGCATGAAGAGAAACATTTAGAGGAAAATGATATGAAAGAGATAACTGAAGCGTTTGAATTTCAAGGAAATTCTGGCCATGAAATTACTGAGCGTTTTGGTTCTTATATGGAGGAGGATCGTGGAGATTTTTCGGAAGCTGATGAATCTGATGGATCCTATGATTCGAGTGAGGACAGTGATTTGGAGTTCTTTAGCGATGAAGAGAATCAGTCAAAACTTTTGGAGTCGTCTGATGGTAATCTTTTGGATATTTCGGGGCTCAAGGCTGCTTTTGAATCCTTAGCTGGGAAAAGTGAGGCAAAAAATGCGGTTGACCTAATGCCTGAAGCAGCAAACCTGTTAGATTCCAGTATTAAACAAAATACAGAAAAAGAGAATAGTAGTTTCTCCCCTAGCCCACTCACTGTTCTGCCTCTTTATGCCATGCTGCCGGCATCAGCTCAGCTTCGTGTATTTGAGCAAGTGAAAGATGGGGAACGCCTTGTTGTTGTGGCCACTAATGTGGCTGAAACATCTTTGACAATCCCAGGAATAAAGTATGTTGTTGACACTGGACGAGAAAAGACAAAAAATTATAACTCTAGTAATGGCATGGAGACGTATGAGATTCAGTGGATAAGCAAGGCTTCAGCAGCTCAGCGTGCGGGAAGAGCTGGAAGGACTGGGCCTGGACACTGTTACCGTCTGTATTCCTCGGCAGTCTTCAGTAATTTATTTCCTGATTTCTCGAGTGCTGAGATATCGAAAGTGCCGGTTGATGGCGTTGTTCTCCTTATGAAATCCATGCATATTGGCAAGGTGACTTACATACACTTGTCACACTTGGTTTGATCTTATTTTTAGGGATAAATTACATGTTCTCCTTATGTACATGCTTATTGGCTAGGTGATTTGCATAGTTATCACTTCTAGTTTGGTCTTACTTTTAGGATAAAGTAAAGAAAATACCTTTGAAGTACAGTCTACATAGGAAATAAGTTCTTACAAAAATAGAAATACCCCATGTTTTACATGCTAAGGAATAAATGTAAACATGGCGACGGTATTCATCATTTACCTTCTAGTTGTTTTTAAAGAAAAGTGAATAAATAAATTACATATTTGTATGTTCTCCCCAACGCATGGTTTTTGGATAATTACAAATGCCAATGAATGCTAGCATAAATGATAACTTCATATTATCTTCAGGTAGCAAACTTTCCTTTCCCGACGCCCCCTGAGACCAAAGCCATAAACGAAGCGGAACACTGTCTGAAGGTTCTAGAAGCATTAGATGAAAAGGGAAGGTTGACTTCCTTAGGGAAAGCCATGGCTCGCTACCCAATGAGCCCACGCCATTCCAGAATGCTCCTCACAGTTATTGAAATAATCCATAAACTGAAAGGATGTGCGCGGCCAAATCTTGTTCTGGCCTATGCTGTTGCAGTAGCCGCAGCTTTAAGCTTGACAAACCCTTTCATAATGCATTTAGGCGAAAACCAGAACGACACAGAGGATCCGAACCACAATGAGAAATCTGGTCCCGACCGAGAACAAAAATCATTGAAAAAGAAGAAGTTAAAACATATTGCCAGAGCTTCTCGTGAGAAATTTTCTAACCCCACCAGTGATGCCTTGACAGTTGCTTATGCACTACAGTGCTTCGAACTTTCTGGAAGCCAGACAGAGTTTTGCACCGAGAATGCCTTGCACCACAAGACGATGGAGGAAATGTCCAAGCTGAGAAAACAGCTTCTCCAGTTAGTTTTCGGCTCAAGCATTACCGATATAGAGAAAGAGTTCTCGTGGGCCCACGGCACTCACAATGACGTGGAGAATGCTTGGAGGGTTTTGTACAACAAACACCCTCTCTCGCTCGACGAGGAGGAAATATTAGGACAGGCCATATGCGCTGGGTGGGCCGATCGAGTCGCGAAGCGCGTGAAAGGGGTTTCAAAAAATTTCTCCTCAGACGGCGAAAAACATGTTAATGCAGTGAAATACCAAGCTTGCAATGTTGAAGAAATGATTTTCCTCAACCGCAGGTCATCTCTCTCTCGGTCTCCACCCGAGTTTTTGGTTTACAGCGAATTACTGCACAGTAGAAGACCGTACATTCACGGGGCGACTAGTGTGAAATCGAATTGGCTCGTTCGTTATGCACGGTCGCTGTGTACTTTCTCAGCCCCACTCGCAGAGCCTAAACCTTACTATGATTCAATATCCGATCAAGTCTTCTCATGGGTGTCCCCATCCTTCGGCCCTCATCTTTGGCAGCTACCTTTGCACGGTTTGCCCATTAAAGACGATTTCACTAGAGCTGCGAGTTTTGGTTTTTCTTTGCTCGAGGGACAAGTTTTATCGTGTCTAAAAGATGTGCGTAAATTTATGGCGGCCCCACCAGCGAGCCTGTTGAAGCCCGAGGCTTGGGGGCTCAAACGGGTGGGCAATCTGTTGAGTAAATTGAATTCGAGAGGGAGAGTTATCGACAGTCGTGCTAAATTAAGAATGCTGTGGGAGGAAAACCCATCCGAGTTGTTTGTGGAAATTCGGGATTGGTTTCAGGAAGGTTTTCATGCACGGTTCGAAGAACTCTGGGCCGAGATGCACCGTCAAGTTGTTTTGGATTTTGAAGACGGGTCTCTGAGGAAGGTTGGTAGAAAAAAGAGGAGGTTATGAAGTATTTATGTTTTTTGGCTGGTTATTTATCTATATTTGTGTTTTTGTTCTCCCTATTTAGAGGGTTATACTAGTGCAGATTTTTTGCCATTGTTTTAATGCTAGTGCAAAAATCATCTTTATGGAGACTCGTTCAGCTGTAATGTGAGTGTTGGCTCAGCATGTATTGGGTATTGATCTGGTTCGTTGCGTCTGGATCCTGACTCATGAAAGACACTTATTTCTGTTTTTTACAATATAAAATTGTAAAATTATACTAATATATTTTCCTTCTTAAAATATAAAATTGTTAAATTATACTTTTGCATTGTTTTTTGAAAATTCCCCATCTTTTGTTAGGTTTGCTTAATAGTTAGTCACACTTTTCACGTCAATTTTTTTATTTTATTTTATTTATTTTTATTTTTTTAACACCCAACTTTGAAGGTTACGTGAAGTTTTTTACCCAGTTAGATAACAATCTAACCTTGTCACCTCAAATAAGGCGAAGGTTTATTCAAATTGTTAGCAGAACTATGGCATATAAGACGCATAACTATCGGATATTCACATTGGGACGTGTGAAGGGTTTTATGTGGATGCATTTGTATTTTTAACTTTTGAACAATGTCAATTGCACATTGTTGTATAATTATTGCATAATATTTTTATACTTTTTAAGCGAAAAAGTTAACTTTTTATCCAACCGTGTTAAAGCTAAAAACTTATTTATTTTTCATTACGGTTGAAAATAGTTATTTCCTCAATACATATACTATCATACTAAAATGTTATATCTTAAATAAAAATATAACATGTAATAATACATTATATTTTTTTATAACAAAAAAATAAGCTTAAGTAGCCTGACTTTCAAATATTTTCTCATTTTCAAACCTTCAAGTTGTGCCGGTTGTCATTTTTTTTATTCACGCTTCCTGTAATTGGACTTCCTTAATTTTACACAATTGATTAATAATTAGGGTATTGCTAATTGCCGCCCCTTATTACTAGTCACCGCCTCCTTTGGACGATTTTGCCCCTCGCATATTTTCTTTCGCGCAAAAATGTCATCCGATTCTTCTGATTCGGAGGTAATTTTTTTTTTTTTTTTTTTCCCGTCCGGCCGGCGAAACCGGACGGCCTAAATGGCGTCCGGTTTGACCGGCCGGACGTTATGCTTGACGGCCGGTTTTTTGGTCCGTACGGACCAGGTGGTGTCCGGCGGCGACGGCCGACCGGTTCACGGTCCGGCCGGTCCGACCGACCAGACACCATTAATTTTTTTTTTGAATTTTGATTTATTATTATAATTTATTTTATTATAATAATTATTTTAGGAATTAGAAATTATATGTTATAAATTGAACGTTAGATATTATTGCGTTAGGAATTAGAAACTATTATGTTATAGATTTGAAATAATTATGTTATAATTTGGACGTTAGATATTATTGTGTTGGTAATTAGAAATTATTTAGACTTGTTTATGTATAAGTTAAACGTTAGAAATTATTATGTCGTAGAATCGAAATAGTTATTTTATAAGTTGAACGTTAGATATTATTGCGTTAGGTTTTAAAAATTATTATGTTATAAATTAGAAATAATTATGTTATAAATTCATTAATATATTGTTATAAATTGATTAATATAAATTTGAAATAATATTAATTAATATAATATTATTAGTTAATTAAAAAAAATAATAAATTATTTGATTAAAAATAAATAATTTATCATAATAATAAATTAAATAGGAGTTAGAAATTATTATATTATAGAATTGAAATAATTATGTTATAGCTTAGACGTTAGATATTTTCGTCTTAGGAGTTATAAATTATTATGTTATATAATATAATTTAACATGTTTAGAAAATATAAATATTGTAATATATTGCAGGTGTCATTGGAAGATTTTGGAGGAGATGGTATTGATTACAGTTCCGCTTTCAATACAACTACATTCTTTATTAGTAATGACGCCGCGATTAAAGATGCAAAAGGTACGGCACTTCTTAGTGGTTTCTCTTTGATTATTTCGAAACACACAAAAGATGGAAACTTGAAGATCTTGAAGTGCAAACGAGGCGAACGGCAAAAACGTAGATGTTGCTTCTCGAAAATCAAAAACCACCAGGTGCATGTGCCCGTTTCAGATGAGAGTAGAACGGGTGCCCGGAACGACATTCTGGATGATTCACCCGTGTCAGAACAAAGAGAGGGGATTCCACAATCATTCATTTGTTGTGTATCCCGAGGGCCATCGACAATATAGCGGTATCAGCGACGCATCAAAAGATATTATTCGTGATATGACAACTGCTAAGGTGAGACCAGCAAATATTTTGACCGCTATCCAGGCAAAAAATCCGGGAGACCACGCTACCGTAAAACAGATATATAACTATAGAGACAGACTGTGCAAGGAAAGTTTTGAGAGTAGGGACGTTACTACCCAGCTTCTACATTTGGCTAGGAGCAGCAGCTATATAGTTTATGCAGAAGCCGATCCGCACACAAATGTGTTGACACACATATTCATGGCTCATCCAGATTCAGTCAGACTATTCCGGACATATTACTTGTATGTCGGCATAGATTCCACTTACAAAACCAACAGGTGTGTTAATTTTTAAATACGTTTTTAGTATGTATTAAAATTAATATGTTCGATTAAATTTTATTTAAAAATTTTTTTCTTTTGATCTCATTTGTAAAGGTACAAGATGTCGTTGGTCGAGATGATAGGCATGACTCCGTGCAACAGTAACTTTCTGATTGCGTACGCATTCGTGAAAGACGAGAAAGAGACCAGTTATGATTGGGTTCTCCATAAGCTGAGGCTTCTCATAGGCTCTGAGGTAATGATAAAATATTTATTTGATTTGTAATAAAAGTATTTTGTGCAATTTAGTACCAATATTTTAGTAATTATTTGCTCTGTGTCATTAATATTTTTGTATCCGTCGTTGCTCAGGTACATCCTAATGCGGTTGTCACTGACAGAGAGATGGGCTTAATGACTCCTGTTAGGAGGAACTTTCCCCAATCTGCCCACTTACTCTGAACGTGGCACATCAATAAAGATGTGGAAGACAGAGTGTACTATTTACTTGGGAAAAATAAGAAATTAGCCCAGAGTTTCGTGCGCGGTAGGTGGAAGCGGATTGCCGATGCTAATACGGTTGATGAGTACGACACTGCCGTAGCTCAATTGTACGCCAAATACGAGAAATCCCCCCAAGTATTAGAATATGTCGAGAAGACCTGGTTAGTGCAGAAGGAGAAGTTTGTGAAAGCGTGGACTAATCGGGTAACATATTTTGGCAATACTACTTCCTGTAGGGTGGAGAGTGCGCACTCTGTGTTGAAGCAGTGGCTTCAGACGTCGACTGGCGTGCTCGATACCGTGTGGCAGAAGATTGATGCGGAGATCAAATCGCAGTTGACTGAAATAAGGTATGGGTACTTCATTTTAGTTTCGATTTATTATGTATAAAATAGATATATATAATTTACTTAATATCTATAAAAATATATTTTTTTTAATTTATATATATATATATATAAAATATATTTAATATCTATAAAAATAGATATAAAAATATAGTTTATATTTTTATTTAATATCTATATATTATTTACCAGGAGAACGCTTGAGTCTTCGAGACTTAGGAGGTATACGGGGTTTACGGGATTCCCTTTCGCGTGCTTGACACTGAGGGTCTCGCATTACTGCCTGGATATATTGAACTCTGAGCTAACGAGGATGTGAGACTTGAGCTATGAAGTTTACAAGCGCTGCGGTTGTGTATTGCTCACCACTCATGGGATTCCTTGTGCCTGTTCGCTTCGTACGACATCTGATTCTGACATTTCGATTCAATTGGATGATGTCCACGAGTTCTGGAGGACACTAGAGATGTTAGAGACAGGAAATTTAAGATTAATATTTCGTTTACAATTTCTACTTTGTGATTTATTGTTAATTACAATTTTGATTTCATTACGGTTGTCAATTATTTGATTTTTTTGTAAATCGTACACTTTTAGGGACAGATCAGCAGAGCCAAGAAAACAAAAGTGCATGGACAGATGTTTATGTATTTTGAACGTTTGTCCAAGAGGTTGAAATGGGCGATCCTGCGACGATTCGCTATATGAATCACGTCATGTACTCTCACCTTTACCCGGACCAACAAGCTTATGCAGAACCTGAGGTTAAGGAAAATACCCGTGGTCGTCCTAAGAAAACCGATTCAACTAAGCGTAAGCCATCGCGCTGGGAGTACATGGATAATTCGAGAGGTCGCCCGATAGGACGTACAAGCACTTCTTCGCGCGGACCGACAAACACTTCTTCGCGCGGACCGACAAGCAGTCAGTCTTCTCAACCATCACAACATATGCCAGAAGGTGATATTTATTTTTTACAACATATCGTTAATTAAAGTTTTAATATTTCTGTATATTATAATTATATTTTTTATACAACATATCGTTAATTACATTTTTTTTACTACGATGTTTCAGCTGGTACGTCGCAAGATATATTTGGGTTTGAATACCGGAATAGTATTCCCTGGCATATGTTGGACTTCGTAATGAGCTACTTGAATGTGGAGGCGGATGGAAACTGTGGATGGAGGGTTATCACGAGTTACATTTACGGGGATCAAGGGCTGTGGCAAGTCGTACGAGAAAACATTGCCAATGAGATTTACACCCACCGTGCCTTGTACGAGTATATCTTTTTCAGGGATGTCGACGCAGCAATCAATCGAATAAGGTGGGACGAGGGTTCTTGTGACTATCGTCACTGGATGGACACTCCATTCGACCTCTGTAACTCTATTTAATACGGCTATCATTTTCTTATCTTCTGGTCCTAATGGGAATCAGGGAAACCAGTTAAGTTGTACAGTATTGCCGCTCACTGCACCATCGACGGCTACACGACCACGACGTGAGATTGGGATGTGTCATCTTGGTCGCTACGAGCACTACATTCGTGTTGATTTGACTCCTGATTGTCCATTACCTCCTATTCATCCTTTCTGGTTCAGGTACCGAACTACTTCGGTTCACGATTGGGAGAATCAGTACCAGAGTAGGTTGCAATTGTGGTTTGACTTACAAGGGAGTTGTTAATAAATAAAAGACGAATATTATTCGGTTGTTGTTATTTGTATTGTTGTACAATATTTTTTTTGTGGTAGCTAAGAGAGTTAGAAAATTTTTGAGAAGTTCAAATCATGAAGTCCACCAAAAAAACAAAAAAATTAAATAAATAAAAGTTCACACCAGTCGCAGTAATGTTCTACAATTTAAAAAAAAAAATATTCATTACATAATTATTTGGATTTCTCGTACTCCTCATTAAATTTAGCCAATTCATCAAATTTCTGTTTTGCCAGCACAGGATCATAACCAGTGAAATCCCGCAAGGCCTCCGAATACATGCTGGTAATACGGTCCATCCACTACAAAAAAATAAATAATATATAATAAATATTTATAACAAATGCACAATTACTGTAATAAAATAAATAAGTGCGTAGATTTAGCACGATACGTACATAGTTGTGGTTCGCACTCGTAGGGACCTCGTTCTGCTCTGGCAGATTCTCGCCCAAACAAGTAGGGTTTGAAACCCGACGGTACCACTGCACGTACTCCGTAGTCGCCTCCTCTTGATCATTTGTACTGACCAGATACATACTGGTGTTCACGCTATTCGTTATCGGGAACTGCTTCCACATGGATACTGCAGTGACATCAGAATGCTGAACTTTGTAGTTCCTCGACTCCCAAGGGCGGTTGACATCGATTGGTGTGATCATAGGGGGAGGGACTGTCTGGACAAACCCCAGCTGCCGCAGAAACCGCGCAGCAAAGTACGGCTCAACGATATCGCGGTACCGAATCAACCCGCAGTAAAGAGTCCTCGACTCTATCTCATGAGGTATAGTCGAGCCGTATGGCAACCATTGCACCTGTTGAAAAATGCATAAAAATATTTAATAAATTATTTATATTATTTTAAATAGAGATTAACTCAATTTAAATAAAAATAAGTTAACGTACATCTTTGGCAGTGAGTACGTTAAGTCTCCGACGGATGGCCTCGAGGCGATCGTCCTTCATCTGAACCTGAGGTGGGCTCCACATCTGAGCTCGTGCAGCCACGTTAGGACCGAGTGGTAGACGCCCCCCCTGGGGGCGGAAATCAGGAAAATACTCGTAAATCCAAGACTGCAAAAGAGTCAAGCAGCCAGATAACTGGCGTGAGTCCCCTCTACTGGCAATACCTAACTGTCTTTACAAGTATGCCAACGTAGCCGATCCCCATGAGTAATCGCCAATGGAATCCACTCCTTCGAGCACCTCAGCTAGGAGTCTCGGATTCACTCTACTACCACTCTTGTCGCAGAACAACGTGGTAGACAGCAACACTCAAATCCAGGCACCAGCCTCATCCAACGCCAACTGGTCTTTAGCTCTGAATTTCTCCATAACAGCGCCTTCTACCACAGTACTGCGCTGCCAGAAGTCAGCAGCGAGGTCAGCCTTGCTGACCGAAAGTATATCCCTGCAATAAGCCTGGCAGGTCTCTGAATCTGGCTCCTCAACAACCATGGACCCTCCAACAGGAATGTCCAAAATTGCCCCGACATCGTGTAGCATAATGCTCATTTCACTAAAAGGTGGGTGAAACGAGTTAGTATCCGACTGCCATCGCTCCACAAATGCAGTCAGCAGTGGAGTGTCTAAGTGGGTGTGCATGGAGTCTGCCAGATGTGACAGTCCGGTATCCTGGATCAGATCTAGTGCCTCAGAAGACATCACCTCGCCAATCTCTGAGATTACCAACCGCTTGCACTCTGTTATGGCATTTCAGTATGCCTCGGCTCTCCCCATTCCACAACCGGGAGGCTACGTGCCCTAGAAAGCTAGGGATCACACTGCCATCAATGGGCCCATCGGCCACTGGACCTCTAACGATCCAGTCTGGCTCAGTCCTAGATCGTTTGCTAGTCCCTGCATTAGAATATAACATAACGTCACTAACAGTACCGATAACTTGTTATAATT
>CACSLK010027752.1:11999415-12012239 GCA_902706635.1 Striga hermonthica | reverse complement strand
GACTAAAATTGCGCCAAAAAATTTAATTGAGGGACTAAATGTGCCACAATACTATAGGAGAGGACTAAAATTGCACGGACATCCAAAAGTCAGGACCAAAAATGCATTTTATTATAATAATATTTATTTTATTATAATTATTATAATATAAAAAGAATTCTAATAATAATAATATTTATATAAAAAAAGATTAATAATTATTATAATATAAAAAAAATTCTAATAATAATAATATTTATATAACAAAGTTCTAATAATAATAATAATTATAATATAAAAGGAAATAAATGACATTAATAAAGTAAAAAAACATTATAATATATTTATTTTAATATTAAAAAAAAATATTAGCAAAATAATATTAATAATTATTATTGTAATATATTTGTTTGAATATTAAAAATATAAATATTATCATAATTATATTAATAATTATTATTATAATATAAAATAAAAAATATTATAGTATATTTATTCAACTATTATAAAATAAAAAATGCTAATAATAATAATAATTATAATATAAAAGGAAATAAATGACATTAATAAAGTAAAAAAATATTATAATATATTTATTTTAATATTAAAAACAAAAATATTAGCATAATAATATTAAAAATTATTACTATAATATAAAAGAAAACTATTATTGTAATAACATTTGAAGATTAATTATCTATAAAGTGAACGTTAATTAAAAATTAGTATGTTACATCTTTCAATTAATTATTTATATTATAAGTATGCTTTAAAATTATTAAATATGTAATACATTGTAGGTGTCTTTAGAAGATTTTGGAGGAGATGGTGTTGATTACCGTTCCGCTTTCAATACAACTACGCTGTTTATTAGTGATGAGGAGGCCATTAAAGATACAAAAAGTACGGCAATTATGAATGGTTTCTTTTTGACTATTTCGAAACACAAAAAACCTGGAAGGCTGAAGATCTTGAAGTGCCACCGAGGCGAACGTTATAGAGGCAAAAGCGTAGATATGAATAAAGCTGTTTCTAGACATTCAAAAACGAAAGCGTGCCAGTGCCCTTTTAAGATACAAGTAAAGCGTGTTACCAGATCGACATACTGGATGATCCACACGAGTCAAGACGAAAATAAGGAATATCATAATCATTCATTAGCTGTGTATCCTGAGGGCCATCGACAGTCGAGTGGCATAAGCCACTCATCAAAAAATATTATTCGTGATATGACCGCTGCGCATGTGACACCAACAAATATTTTGGCCTCCGTCCAGGAAAAAAATCCACACGACCATGCTAATCGGCGACATATATATAACTATAGAAACTGGTTGCGTAAGAAAAGTTTTGAGGGTAGGGACGTTCCTACCCAACTTCTACATTTGGCTAGCAGCAGCAATTATATAGTCTATACAAATGTCGATCCGAATACAAATGCGCTGACACACATATTCATGGCCCATCCTGATTCAGCGAGTCTATTCCAGACATATTATTGGTTTGTCGGCGTAGATTCTACGTACAAAACTAACAGGTATTTTTAAATCTACATATATGTTATTAGTATTAATTTTAGTTTATATTTTGGATTAATTGTATGTGATTATAATTTTTGTCTTTTGGTCTAATTTTCATAGGTAAAAAATGCCGTTGGTTGAGATGATTGGCATGACGCCGTGCAACAATAACTTTCTAATTGCGTATGCCCTCATCAAGGACGAGAAAGAGGCCAGTTATGATTGGGTTCTCGAGAAGTTGAGACTTCTGATAGGCTATACGGTAAGGATTTATATGAATTACACGATTAATTTAATTAGTAATAAAAGTATTTTGTGCAATATGGTAAAAAAGTTATTCATTTTTTTTGGCGTGTGTCACTAATTTTTGCCGCTGCTCAGGTGCATCCTAATGCGGTTGTCAGTGACAGAGAGTTGGGCTTAATGACTCATATTAGGAGGCATTTTCCCCAATCTGCCCACTTACTATGCACGTGGCACATAAATAAGGATGTGGAAAACAAAGTGTACAACTTGTTTGGGAAAAATAAAAAATTATCTGAGCGGTTCTTGCGCGGTCGGTGGAAGTCGATTATGGATGCCAGTACGTCGGATGAGTACGACGCTGCCATAGCTCAATTGTATGCAAAATACGGGAATGACTCAGAAGTGGTACAATATCTCGAGCAGACGTGGCTAGTACAGAAGGAGAAGTTTGTGAAAGCCTGGACGAACCAAGTAACACATTTTGGCAACACAACTACCTGTAGGGTGGAAAGTGCCCACTCTGTGTTGAAGAATTGGCTTCGCACGTCGACTGGCGCGCTCGATACAGTGTGGCATAAAATTGATAAGGAGATCGAGTCTCAATTGACTCAAATCAGGTACATTCCTCAAATTGTTTTGTAATGTATATTATATTATATAAGTATATTATATTATAATTTGTTATATTATATGATATAAGTATATTATATTATATAAGTATAGTATATTATATTATATAAGTATATTATATTATAATTTGTTATATTATATGATATAAGTATATTATATTATATAAGTATAGTATATTATATTATACAAGTATATTACAAATAAATTTTGTTATATATAACAAATTGTTTTGTAATGTACTAACAGAACAGAACTTGAGTCTTCGAGACGTAGGAGGAGTACGGCATATACGGGATTGCCTTTCGCGTGCTTGACATTGAGAGTCTCGCATTACTGTCTGAATTTATTGAACGATGAGCTGACAAGGATGCGAGACTTGAGCTATGAAGTTTATTTGCGCTGCGGCTGTTTATTGTCTGCCACACATGGAATTCCTTGTGCATGTACGCTTCGTACAACACATGATTCTAAAATGGCGATTGGTATGGACATGATTCACGAGTTCTGGAAGACACTAGATATGTTAGAACCAGGTAATTTGTGATTAATGTTTATTTATAATGTTCTACTTTATGATTCCTTTTAAATTACAAATAAAAGTAGTTTACTTTCTTTAATTGTTTCAATTTTTATCGTATACTTTTAGGGACAAATCACCAGAGCGAGAATAATCAAGGTGCCTGGACAGATGTTGAGTTTTTTCGGACGCTTGCCAAAGAGGTTGAAGCAAGCAATCCTGCGACGATGAGGTACTGCAATAACCTCATTTACGGTCAGCTTTACCCGGACCAACAAGCATATGCAGAACCGGAGGTTAAGGAAAATACGCGTGGTCGTCCTAAAAAACCGATTCTACTAAGCGTGAAGCATCGCGATGGGAGTATAGGGATAATTCGCAAGGTCGTACAAGCAATTATTCCCGTGGACGCAGTTCTTCGCGTGGACGCACTTCTTCGCGTGGACGAACAACCAGCCAATCTTCTCAACCGTCACAAGAGCCACACGAAGGTGACTTTTATTTCTTATACAGCTGAACGTTAATAAAAATGTTAATTTACAAAATTATTTAAATTGAATTGTGACGTGAAATTATTATGATGTTGCAGCTGGTACCGAGACAGATATATATAATTTTGAGTACAACAACAGTGTTCCCTGGCATATGTTGGACTACGTACGCAGCTACTTGAATGTGAAAGCAGATGGAAACTGCGGATGGCGGGTTATCGCGAGTTACATTTACAGGGACCAGGAGATGTGACATCTGGTACGAGAGAACGTTGCCAATGAGTAGACATGGCCACGGGTCGAACCGGCCCAGACCCGGCCCGAACTCGGCCCGGCCCGAATCGGACCCGGCCCGGAAAAGCCGGTTTTCGACCCGGAACCGGACATCTAGAGGGCCGGTCCCGGGCCTCTTCGGTAAAAAAAAAAACCCGGCGGGCCGGGCCGGGTTCTCGGTTTTTTGAGCCAACGGTTTTTTTTTAAAATCTGGCCGGGTTGGCCCGGCCCGGCCCGGGCCCGACCCGCACAACGGTCAAAAATTCAAAAAAAAAAAAGGACCGGACCCGCCGACCCTCCGGGTCGACCCATAACCCGGCGGGTTTCCGGGTTCAACGGTCAAAATTCAAAAAAAAAAAAAAAAACTGAAATTTGTGTACCGTCGGATCATCTAGCCGTTGGCGATCCGACGGTCCAGATGGAAGAGGCCCGCCGACCCTCCGGGTCGACCCGTAACCCGGCGGGTTTTCGAAAAAAAAAAAAAAAAATCTGAAAAATTTAAAATTTTTCAACTATAAATATCCCCCCTTTCACTCCACACACCTCACTCACTATCTTCATCTCTCTCTCCCACACTCTCTCTCAATCTCTCTAATCTCTCCATTACTCCATAATATCTCTCCCTAATCTCTCTCTCGCTTTAATTAAAAAAAAAATTATATATCTACTTAATTTTTAATATAAATTTTACATAATCTCTCTTCCTCTCCCTAATCTCTCTTCCTTTTTGTTTTTTTTGTTGTATATTATTTTTTAAATTCAAAATGTCGAGCTTTTTTGGTCGTGGTCGTGGTTCGAAGTCTGGGGCCTCCGGGCAAAAGCGGCAACGGCAAGGCGCATCGTCTTCGACACCTCCACTGCCCTCATTTGCGAGTCCAACGATACATGTAGATGTCCCGGGCGTGACCGACGATATAGATGCCGCCACAATCGATCGAATGTTCGATGTCGTTCAGCCTCCACCCTCAGTCCAACCGGCAACGGGTGTACACGAGGTGGACCCAGAGCAGCCGTACGAGGACCATCTCGACGATCTATTTGGAAGTACTCCTCCGGATGAGCAGCCACAACAACCCACACAGCCGGTCCGAGTTGCCGGGGGCGGTAAAGTCAAAACTCGGGATTCCGTCATGTTCGACCGACATTACACGAAGGCTCCAAATGAAAAGAAAGGAGGTGATCCTTATTTTCTGGCTATTTGCAACTACTGTCCGGCCAATTCGAAGACGAAGTATCAGTACAAAAAAGGCGACGGGTACGGAACGTTGACCCGACATTTGAAGAATGTTCATCCGACAGTAATGGGAATCGACACTGCACAGACGAAATTCCCAAGTAGCAGCAGAGCATCCGCCTCAGCCACTCAAGGTGCAGGTACGTCTTCTTCTTTATTTCATTACTCTCATGAAAATCATAGACGTCATTTAGCTGAATTTGTTTCTGCTTCGTCTATTCCTTATAGTTTTGGTGATAGTGATTTATATGAAAATTTTGCTCAAATGGCTTTAAATCCGTCTGCCAACCGAGTTCCTCGTACCACCCTTACTCGCGATATTCGAAAAATCGTGAGTGAGAAGAAACTAATTTTAAAAGAAAGTTTTAAATCTTTAAATCATAGAGTATCCATTTGTGCTGATATATGGTCCGATCATTGGATAAATAATTTTTATTTAGGGATTACTTGTCATTGGTTGACGATAGTTGGACTTTACAAAAACGTTTACTCGGTTATGTTGCATTTCATGAACGACACACTGCTTCTAATATTGCTCGTTTAATTTCAAAAATCTTAGATAAATATAGTATTGGTAAAAAAGTATTTTCAATTTTATTTGATAATGCGACTGCAAATACTGCATCTATACGTGAATTAAATGATGTTTGTACACCAATCTGTGGGGGTAGATTTTTTCATATTCGTTGTATATGTCATGTTTTAAATTTGTGTGTTCAAGTTGGTTATCATGCTTTTAAGGATTTTGTGACGCCAATAAGGGAGGCCGTCAATTACTTGCATAAACGTTCCCAGGAAATGAAAGCATGGGGACGATTTTGTAAGAGTGTTGGAATTAAACCTAAAAAATTCCAGCCAAACATGCCTACCCGGTGGAATTCATCATTTAAAATGTTGAATGTCACCGCTGATTATGCCGAGCATTTACAGGATTTTTTTTTAATGATCCAAACCGTAGGGATTGTGATGTTCGACTTTCGGCGAATGATTGGGCAAACTGTTCGCAACTTACAATTTTTTTAGAAACATTTCAAAATACTACTAATATTCTTTCTGGTGTTTACTATCCTACTGTTCAACTTGTGGTCAGTCAATGTATAGCTATAATGTGGGGTTTTAAAGATATTTATGATTTAGAACCTTTTAAATATTCTGGTCTAGTAGAAGATATGTTACAAAAATGGCTAAAATATTATTACTATATTCCCGATACATTTTTAATTACATGTCTGTTAGATCCTACAGTTCGTGAGCAAGGTTTGTTAAATCAACTTAATATGTACTATGATTATATGTATCAATTGCCACTGCCGAGTGGGGTCCCGACTTACAGGGACAAACCTAACATACCGCAGCTCGTCGAGCAAGCAAAAAATTCGTTGTATGACATGTTCAGGGAAACAGCGATCGCACATGGAGAGTCTCCCAACACATTTGTTCGTAGCAGCGGCTGCGGCGCAAGCGGCAACGGGTCTTCATCTTCGTACGGAGGGCAAAGCGGCAGCAATACAAACTACAGAAACTTCAAAGTGTTTTGGGATTCATTAAATCCCTACAAAAATTCGGGCGGTCAAAGGGTGCAGGGGACTGGATACTATGAGCTGGATCACTACCTTACGTCGAATTTAGTCGTTACGATTGCACGTCCACCTCAACCACCACTCAATTTCGATGTGTTAGATTGGTGGTCAAGAATGGAAGGAATTTTTCCTATTCCATGCATTATGGCCAAGGAGATCTTTGCTGTCCCAGCATCTACAGTCGCGGTTGAGCAAACATTCAGTGAGGGCGGCTACATGCTAGATCCACGACGGTCGAGGATGACGTCTGATAATCTTCAAGCACAAATGTTACTGAGTGATTGGAAGAAGGCCGAACGAAGGATGCAAACTGCTATGCTCACTTCGAGTGAGGAGGAGGACGACAACGACGATGCATCCGATTTTACGTCGTCGACAAGTGGAACCGGGGGGACGTCGAAGACGAATACGAATATTAAAGGTATGCAACCAAGGTATGTGATTTAGAAGAACTACGTGGACTTTGATTCCCAAATAAAGGGATACGTAGGCAACTTATTTAACATTATTAAGTTCGAGTATAATTTTTTGGCAACAAAATTTTTCATCGTACACGATATTCGAACTTAATAACTGTTAACTAAGCTCAAGTCCATTCCATTAATAATTTTTTTTTACACTTATTCGACTTCATTTGACGTACAATTTAGCATTTCTAAACTACCTCAAGCTGTACTTCTCCGCCATACTCAATAAAATACAACACCGTTAACCGTTTGGTTCCAACTTCCAAGAATTGACGCCCGTTTATTATTTTTGTTTCATTTTGAAATGATATAGACAAACATACTGATGGGACAAAGATTCCGGCTCCCTCGACTCGGACGGCCACCGTACCTGCAACCCAAATCCCGAGCCCCCGGGAGGGGTGCCCGGCTTTGGGCCTCCGATGCTTAAGTCAGTACAGGATTCGTATGAGAGTGCATATAGAGAGAGAGTGTAGAGAGAGAAAGTGTAGTAGTGAATGAGAAGAGAATGTAGGAAATGAATACCTTAGCCCCCCTTTTATAGGGGGAGTGTACCTTATAGTCCCAATTGGGCTTGGCCTAATTTAGGCTCGGCCCATATTATTATATCAAGTGTCTTAGCCCATGTATGGGCGTATCTTCAATATATATCCATAAAAATCGGTCGGGTATGACATGTTATATCAAATACTACCGGTCGAGCCGGCAATACTAGTTGTGGCTATATCATCTAGTCCCCCCCACTCTGGTCGAGTGAGCATAACTCGATCCAAGAGTGAAGTAGAATAATTCGCCGCTGGAGTCAAACACTGAAACTGAATGGTTGTAGAAGTCGAAATTTAAGTGACCCGCCACTGGGGTCAAGCACCGAAAGCCGAGATTCGAGAGACCGCTGAGGCCGAAAACCAAAAGTAGAGACCGTTCAGGTCAGAAACCGAGAGTCGAGACCGTTTAGGTCGAAGGCCGAGAGTCGATACCGTTGAGGTCGAAGATCGAGAGTCGAGACCGTTTAGGTCAAAGATCGAGAATCGAGACCGTTAAGGCCGAAGATCGAGAGTCGAGACCGTTTAGGTCGAAGACCGAGAGTCGAGACCGTTGAGGTCGGAGATCGAGAGTCGAGATCGTTGAGGTCGAAGATCGAGAGTCGAGACCGTTGAGGTCGAAGGCCGAGAGTCGAGACCGCTTAGGTCAAAGATCGAGAATCGAGACCGTTGATGTCGAGAATTCATATTCATGTTACCTTGAACTACGTTTTGACTTGATCTTTTTAAAAGGTACGTAGGCAGCTTAGATATTTTCTAAGTTCAGTCATGAATTATATTCGTCTTCTGAGATAGTCAATTTTGAGGAAATAAAGCGCAAAAAGATGCTAATGGTTGAGATTGCATGATGTGAAAGGAAACAAATCATTTTATTCCATAACTTTGAGTCTTATTACATGAAGAAACAAACGAAAGAGTCCTAAACATGCCTAAGCAAAAGGGTTCAAACTTCTTAGCTTCTCTTTAGACGCCTTCAAGTTTGACTTCAACATCTTCAACTGTTCAACCACTTCTTCGTCTAACGATGGAGCACTGCTGATGGCAAGGATCTCCTCTTGAGTTAACTTCACCTTGGCCTTGGCACTATCAAGTGACTCCTGCTGCTGCTTCAATGTCTGGGATAATTTCTCTGCCTTCACCTTCAAATGCTCAAGCTCTTCCATGACTCGCTTTAGCTCAGCCTCGGTGGACTTTACTTGAATTGATTCACTATCCTCCTTCGCCTTATCTTCACGAAGACGATCTTTAGCTTCAACCAACTGTCGAGCAATATGTTCCTTTGTCGCCTTATCCGAAGATTTCGATCGTACTCCGTCGTAAGAGTCGGCATTGTCAAACAAAACCTTCAACGAGCTCTCGATGGTGGAAAAGTCGAACTTGTCGCATTTCTTCATGGCATTGAAAACAAGTGACACGTCTTCTTTTATGGAAGACAAGGAGTCGATAGGAGTCGCCATGACCTTGTCCCAGAGGTCGTACCACATGTCTTGAAGATACTTCTTTTGGCGGTCAAGAAGAATCTTCTCCCCTTTAAACTCTGAAATGGCTGGAGCATGAAGCTTTTGTTCAACAGTAGGCTTTTTGGCACACGTCGGAACATTTGCTACAGAAGCCCCTTCATCATCTTGCGACTCTTCATCATCATCAGAACCAAAGAAATCCCGTCGCGCCTTAAAAACAACAATGAAATACATATATCAATTCGAAAGAAAACTTGAGGTAGAAGTAAAGAAGAAGAGATAGAAAACCTTAGCAATGAGGTCCTCTGTCTCGCGTTGATTCTCTACCGCTTTCTCAACATGCTGCTGGGAACCAGATTATTGTTTCGCTCTCTTCCAATGTTGATCGGAGTTGTTGCTCTCTTCTAAAGAGGTGGACCTACTCTTTCTTTTGTTGGTCTCAGGAATTCTGGCAAGAAGCGCATCATGATCTCCACTCGTAGAATCACCCTGGTCAACAACTAGCTCCTTGCCTTTCAAAGATAATACGTTCGGCTTTGGTGCAAGTAAATCCTCCATATGGCGCTCAAGATAGCCTCCATGAACTTGATGCCACCACGACTTATAAGCTGGTGTTGATTTCTTCGCATTTCTTGAGGCACAAGGTAACGAGGCTTTGGAAAAGGATCCGCATAGAACGCTCTGTTGCCAGTAGTAAATTCCATCGTCAAGAGAGCCCTCGCGAAGGTCTTTCTTCAAAGTGTCAGGAACTTCTTGATAAAACCCAAATTGACGACTGAATCGGTGAAGACTATACGGCTCAATGAAAAAGAGACTGCCTTGACGCCACATAAGATAGTTAGACCGAATCTCCATAAAGTACCTCCATTCGTATCTAGGTTTTCGTTGATCATCGACGTATCGAGAAGTTTGGTCTTTGATGATGATATTGCAAGTCCATGAAGCGGAGTCTCCCTTGTGGATACGTTTGCGTGCTTCCTCAGGGTCAAAGTGTCTTGCACTATTCTCACCAGAATTTGTCACCATCAAGGGCTTGTGCATTTGACCAATTGCGAATTGAGTTCTAAAGTAGAGCACCAGCCAGCTGTAAACGAAGTGGACGGGAAATGTCGATCGAGATGGACTTTCGCAGCTTGTAAGCTCGTTCAGCCCCTTGTAGATGCTCGTCAAGACTGGAATCGCAAGGCCGACTATATAACCCTTGGCCATCATGCTTGCCATCTTGAAGACGCCGGGGCGAATTATGTCGATGTCGCCGTTGGGAAGGACGAACGTGCAGATCCAACAGGAGAGGTACGCTGCTAAGTGAATTTCTTCCTGCAGCTTTGGCTCGATCACAACCATCTTCTTGAACAATTGATCTTCGATGGAGGTCCAACGTCGATGTTCTTCAAAAGTGCCTGGCGGATTATGAGTTGACTTGAGACGGACGATCCTCTTCTTCTCTCCGTTCTTCTTGTCAGCAAGATTGGGAGGTTGTCTGTATTTGATAGTCTTCTTCGACCAAAAATGCACCCATCGATCAATTGACACTTGTCCATCGCCGGATTCCTTGCACAGTAGATGATAGGCATGGAAAAGGTATCGGCAGCAGCGATGAAGGCATAAATTCTTATCTTTGTTAGTTCCGACCAGCTCATTTGCATCCGGTACCACCTCGTTGAAAACGAACCCACTCAATGGAAGTCCTGCCAATGTGTGAAGATCCCATAGCGAAATTGAAAGCTCCCCGGAAGACGTTAAAAGCGTGTTGGTAGAAGGACACCACGCCTCGCAAAATGCCTTGATGATCTCGGGATTGCAATCGTATGTGAAAAGCGAAGCGTAAACAGCATCATAAATCTCTGCCTTTATCAGGTTGCTTCTGCATTGGCTATGTATGTCTTCAGTTCACTCCCAGTACCCTCGTGTGTAGTGGAATTCGCCAGCAAAATTGATGACTTCTCCCCATGCAGCTTCACCACGTGTGATACGTCGTCCTAAAGTCGGCAATGGCAACGACTCTGTCTCGTTCTGCGGGTTGTGGTGAGTTTCTTGTAAGATCCATGCTTTTGACTTCCTATAAGCACACTCTTGAGTCCACTCGGTCACGGAGTTTGCAACTTCTGGCCACGTCTTCGAAAAATCACCAGTGATTGGTTCTTCAACTGCAAAGCGGGTCCCTTTCTCTAGCGGTTGGTGTTTAGTGTCGAGAACCACTAAATATCTCTTTTCCCGGATAGAAGTGCTCGTAAAGTAAACCATCTTGTTTGCTGCGATCACAACCTGCACGGAAGAAAAAGGAGAACATGATTGGTCAAGGGGTAAGAAGAAAATAAAGGAGTAGTAAAGAGCCCCCGCTCAAGTCAAACAACTCCAAAACAGCCCCATTTCGGCACAAACGGCTCCTAAACAGTCCCAAAACAGCACAAACGGCTCCTAAACAGCCCCGGCTCGGCCTGAATAGCTCCAAAACAGCTCCGCTATGGCCCGGCAGCTCTCGAACGGCCCCAAACAGCTCTTGAACACGCTCGTTTTGGTCCGGACAGCTCCCGAATTGCCTAGTTTCTGCTCGGTAAACGCCCAAACAGCTCCCGAAAGGCCTCAATTCAGCCCGTTTCGCTCGAACACCTCCCTGATGGCCTCGTTTTCACCCAAACAAGGTGCTGTAGATCGAACATACCAGAAGAAAGAACATGAAATGAAAATACTGAAAGGGGAATTTGTTAATACCTCTCGAGCAATCCGTGGAACACCTTAAGGTCAGGGGTTTGTGAAAGCTATGTATACGAACTCTTTGATGTTACCTACCAAAAAAAAAATCCCGCAGCAACATGAACATGTCAATTCACCAATCAGTAAGAGAGAAACTTGCAGCAACGNAAAAAAAAAAAAAAAATGATGAAGAACTTGAACGAACAGAGCAAGAGAAGAGAGCCTACCGTGTTTTGCTTCTGGTTTGATCGAGGGTTTGTCTCTCTTTATATAGGAGATGATTCATGAGGACTTAAGAAAATTTAATCTCATATTCTGAGGAGGAATCGGTTGTAGGTTTACACAAAAGTGAAAGAAAATCTGGACTTGAAAGTTTGGAAAGAAAATATTTACTTGTCAAGATGTGACAATGAATGTGTTTCACGGTTCTCTGTTAGCGAAATAGGCTGTTATGGAAAATTTCTGTTGTGTTTATTTTTGGTGCAGAAATAAGGGAACAAATAATTCCACGAAGGAAAGCATGCAATGGTTAGCATGGAAAGAGAGTTTGACTTGATACGTGTTGGAATAACTATTCTGGAAATTTCCGTATAACTTCTCTCAAATTTGTTTGAGGAAAGAAATAAAGCATGGGTGTTAGTGAGCCAAATTATATTTGAGAAGGTTGAGAGGAGATGGGTGGTTTGATAGCAGAGGCCCAAGGAGCAGAATTTGCTTTGGAATTTATTAATGGTGAGCTTCCTATTTTGAAAAGAGTTGTTTTGTTTGGGTGAATTCAGGATGATCCAATTGTGGTGGGCCCAAATTGCTTAATGATGGGCCATATTTTCTTAACCATATTGCCTAAATTAATCGGGCCTTCGTTATCTTATTAAGTGGGTAAAATTGGGCTCTCTTGGACCTTATAAATCCATGTCGCATTTTCTCAAGCCCAAATCAAAGATGTCGCGACTCATTCACTCCAAGACACGTCGTTCGTGAACAAGTCTCGAGGGGGTATTTGTAGAGACATTAAATTTGTGTCCAATCAAAAGACGCCACGTGGAAATTAATTTATTAAAAATCAATTCATATTTTCTATTTATATTTTATGAATTTCCATATATTTAATTCCTAAATTTAAATAGTTAATTAATTGATATTTTAATACTTTAATTCTTGACCAATCAAATAATGCCAAGTGTCAAATCT
>CACSLK010027752.1:11942398-11953906 GCA_902706635.1 Striga hermonthica | reverse complement strand
GTTCGGGTCCTCACGGCCCTGGGCTGTGAAGATGTTTTGTTGGTTGTCGAGCGGCCGGCGGGCGTAGAGGTTGCTCGATTGGAAAACGACGGCAGCGTTGCCGAAGATGAAGTCGACCGTACCGTAAACGTCACACTCGCGGTAAAACTGTCGGAGGGAGTGGACGTACAGTGTGTCCTGGTAAGCTACGAAGCTGCATTGGTAGAAGACCGAGAAGTCGGCACTCGAACGGAGGGCCACGGCCTGGTGCTTGGCGGGGCCCGCGTAGTTCTCGAACGTGATGCCCTTGGCGATGAACCCATTCCCGACAACAGCTGTAGGCGGCACAGTATTTTATGCGTCAGCTTAAATTATATATATATATATGTCTTTCCATTTTTATGTAATTTTGTGTGGTTCGATTCAAAATCGCACCAAACCGAACAGAACCAAGTACAAAACTTATAAAAAAAATAGCCAAACCATATAGGAAAAAATCGAACCAAAAACTTTCACATTAAGAAAGTAAACCAAACCGCAATCGCACTATTCTGGTCGGTTTTCAGTTTTGGATCGGGTACTATTGATCGAGCCATTCAGGTTCCAACGGCATCTTAATCAAGGCTGATCATTTTCATAAAGAAATTCGATAACATCAATGAAATGCAATTATGTGTAAAATTTTGCGTTAATATCTCTACCACAAAATGTGCTTCAAACTGTTGACAAAGTTGCTGGACCTATGGCTTTGCCAATTGTCCCTTTTTTTCAATCATTGTAACAAAAATAGGTCCAGTGATGGTGAAATAAAGGAGAAAATGGTATGAAAGAGAAAATAAACGGGCCCGAAAGTTTCGAAATTTTGATTAAAATTGGACGTACCCAAGTTATATTTTTATGGAAAAAACAATGAAGGATGAGAAAAAGTTGGTCCCCAACAAGTTGGTGAATAATTTGTCCAAAAAGTTTCATCAACGAGATTACGAGATTCAAGAAGATTGGACCATGCACGTGGGAATGAATTGGACCTCGTTGCGTCCATTTAAGTTGTTATGGGCCCAATACAAGCTTATGCAAATAATCACACTTATCGAAAATAAATCAATTTTTATAAAACCAATGAATATAAACACGAAGTATTATGAGCGAGTAAACTTGTTAAATGAAACGAGTTTGTCGTAAACTCGGTGTGTTTGATAAACAAGTTGGATTTCCAGCTCGCTTAGTGAATGAGTCAAGATCGGCTTCATTAAGCTCGTTATGCTTGGTAAATAGAAGTTTTTATATAATTCAACTCGTTAAGGGTCGAGCTGATATTTAAAGTTCGAGCCTTTTAAGAGAGCAATTGGTAAGGAGATAAAACTGATCAAAATCAGTTTTGACTGTATGTGTTTTTTTATTCACTTTAACTAAAAATTTAACTCAACATCATTATTTTCAATATTATCAACTATATATCTTTTACATTATATTAATTTTATCTCGTTATTCATCGTTCACATATTTTAAATTAAATATCACATTCATCATCTATCTCAAACTTTTATATCAGATCAACTTAAGTTCGAATTATTAAACAAGTTATGCTAGCGTGGGTTCGAATTGACTCGTTTACATATCTTAGCTAGAGAGTGAGGGACAAGCTATGACTATCTATTGTCCATTTATTCATCACACGCTTTTGGGAATAGAGGGCCCACTTAGATCCACCGACACATGTGCTGCTACTTAATGTTCGCTGACAAAGGCCCACAAAGGCGATTTAGTTCAATTCCTAATTTAATTATATATTTTATCTTAAATCCACAAGTCAACAGAGGCTGCTCGGTCAATACTATACTATTATACTATGTACCGGACTTCTATTCCACTTGCCTTGATAAAAATGTTTAAATTTTGCACTAAGGCACATTAAGGGTGTTCACGGTCCGATTTTAATCGAAAAAAACCATCAATTTGATTTTTTGGTGTGTGTGTGATTATGTACAATATATTGTGCAAAAGAATTAAAAGAAAAAAAAAAACTAAAAATTAAGATGTAATATATTAAAGAAGACTGATGATGAGGGCAAGTTAATAAAACAAACGAAGAACAATTAGTACTACCTCCTATTTTTTTTTTTTTAAATGTCATTTTGACAATATCAATGTCCATTGCAAATGGAGCTTGAGAGTCATTGTTGACAATTCTCTTGGCATCGTGCTAATAATGGACCAGATCAAAATGGCTCAATTAAATTCTAGCGCTTCTTCTATTAGTGAAGTTTCTAGAAAAAAAAAATATATATATCAAACGACCCAACCCACCTTGGGTCGCTACGGAAACAGCCTCCTTGTATAATTACAAGGATAAGGTCTGCGTACAACTGACCCCCCAGACCCCAACCAGTTGGGAATATATTGGGTATGTTGTTGTTGTTGTTGTTGTTGTTGTTGTCATTTTGACAATATCAACTATTAGCAAAATAATGTCGTTTTAGATATTTTGTACATATTTTTTCATAATTACCCTCATCTAGCTAATAAATACACTACGTTTTTTCATATTCACTTTTTATCTTTTCTCAAAACATTCATCTCTATCTTCATTAATGAGGGTTATTATTAGCAAAAAAAAATTCTTTATAATTGTGCGAATTTTTTAAAATGACATTTATTAAAAATAAGAGGGAGTAATTGTTAACTTGATCATTAATTAACGTTGATGTGTGGAACTGTCTCATCTGGCCATTTCGCAAGTGTGAAGAGTTTCTTAATTGTTTGTCCCACGATATTGTCATTCATTCAAGTAAAACACATGACAATTTAATGCAACAAATTAATAATAATGTATATGATTAGTTAGGCGGTTAGACTCATAATATTATCTTAAAAATATATTTTTAAACTATAAAATATCGAGTTTTTATTTATTTTATTTTTTAAATTATAACATTTTAATTTAAAAATATATATACATATATATACGACTAATATGTCTGTTGAGTCATTCTAATACCTGAATTAAATTGTAATACGGTTTTGATATGGAGTCATATGATGACTCGACTTATGGAATCATTCATATTTATTCACAAATGATGTATTGATTAATTAGATGCTCTCTAATTACCTAATTAGTTAGGATCAATATAACAATTAAAAAGTGAATTATGCAAATCTCACTCACCAAATAATTAGTTATGCATACACTTTAATGTGAGTAAAGCATTTAAGACTATATGCATGCATGTGCCCACATTTCAATCAATAATATCATGTTGTAATAATAATAATAATAATAATAATAATAATAATAATAATAATAATAATAATAATAATAATAATAATAATAATAATACTGAATAAGGCAGACAAGTATGTAAATTAAATTGCATACTCATTATCTTATGTCATAATTTTATTTTGTGTGAAAAATATGTTTGCTTAAATAATACTAATAATAATAATAATAATAATAATAATAATAATAATAATAATAATAATAATAATAATAATGGATAATTGGAAGAAAAACTAACCAACAGTCGCAGATCGAAAGGTGGTCCAGCCGTCCACCACGCTTCGGTTCCCTTTAATCAGCGTTTTTCCAATTCCGTCCCCCAAAAACATGATATTTCTCTTTCGCCTATCAACTTCAATATATTCGTAGTACGCCCCCGTTTTAATGTAAATCACGATCCGCGCGTCACTGTTGTTCGGCGCCGCCGCCAGTGCCTCGCCAATGGTGGTGAAATTCCCGCTGCCGTCCTTCGCCACCACCAAATTCGGCGCCGTCCGGTTAGTCGCCGCCTGCAGCAGCCTCCGGTCAGATCTCCTCAGCCACGCGGGGAACTCGCCATGCGCCGCCGGGATTTTCGGCTTCCTCTTGCTGCTCTTCCTCTTCAACTTCCTCACCATGGCGAGGGCGTTGCTGACGTGGCGCGTGATCCTCTTCAGCCTGCCCTCGATGAGGCGGCGCGTGTTGTTCACGCTGTACGCGAAACCGTCGAGGCAGGTGGCCTGGTTGGTCATGGCGCCGCTGAGGAGTGTCTGCAGGTCGTCGTAGTAGTCTTCCGGCGAGGCCGACGGCGACGAAAGCTCGGCGAGGATGTGGTTGAGCTCCGCCACCGTGTCAGAGAACAGCTCGAGGCAGTCATCGAGGGCGTGCAGCTCGCGCGCATCGAGCCGCCGGAGGAGCTTGCGGCGGATGCTGCTGCAGTTGTCGGCGGACGCGTGGACCTCGCGCACGGTGGCGTTGACGGTGGCAGAGATGACCTCCGGCAGCGTCTTGCGGCGGAGCTGCGGGAGCGCGGCGGAGACGGTGGTGACGCACTGCTCAGGGTACAGCGTGCCCTCGCAGTGGGAAGCGGCGAGCTGCGCGTGCTCGAGCGCGTGGATTTTGATTGGGGGCTTTGGGGAATTTTCGAGGAATGTGGGGCGGGAATTGAAAGAAACAAGTGCGAGTAGGAGGAGAGTGGCTGAAAGGGAAAGGAGAGCGAGGATAAGTTTCGACATTTTTGGAGAATTTTGAGGTTGATTTGGAAAAGTATGGGATTGGTGGGGAGGATTTTATATGCTAATTTTGGGGGTGAAATGTAATTTTTGTTAATTTATTTATCGGGAGTGAAAAAGAGCTAAAATTAATGCGGTATCAGGCAAAGACTAGGGGCCGCGTTTATATTTATGAGTTCTGAGTTGCGACTTATCGTCCGATATATTTATTGTAGATTTCTATGTTTATTTAATTTAATATGAAAAAATATTAGTATTGTCTTATGGAGAGTATTTATTTATTTTTAATTTTTTTTTGGTACATATGGAGAGTATTTATTGTCCAACTGTAATTCTATTTTTTTTTTTAATTATAATACATGCAACAATACACTGTAAAAATTATAAATGAATCCATAAATTATACTGTCAAGGGGTTCCGTAACAAAGTGGTATATAGTTTTTGGAGTACTATAATTAGAACAATTAAACAAAATAAGTCAGTCCCTGAATTCAGCTCGATTTCGCTCGTTAAAACTCAAGTAGGGTCTTAATAGACGAATTGATTTCGAGTTTATTTAATTAACTAGTCGGGCTTGGATCGACGTGTAATTATACTTTTAATTTTATAAATAGTATTTATACATAATTTTTTGAACTTTCGTGATTATATATCAACTCGTTAGTGATGCAAGTTCAGCTTATATATTCATGGACTTGTTAAGTTACGAATTAGGCATCTCCCAACAAAGAACGAAATATTGCACTTCGAGCTGTAAACGATCCTAGCCGAGCTAGGGCTTTTGATACTTGACTAACCATTTTTTGAGATGGTAAATTAATATGACTTATCATAAAACGCATTTGGTGGATAAAACTAAATTTATTAAATTGTAATAGTTAGTTGTACCAAAAAAAAAAAAATAATAATAATAATAATAATAAATTGCAATAGTTAGTTAAAGGTTAATTTACTGATACAGATTGACCCAAATGTTATTATTTTCAAAAGAAAATAATATATATGTATATATTATTTTTATTTTTTTGATGATTACTTTTCTACAATATGTAATGATATATTAATACACTGAAGAAAATAGTATGCATGAGATGAGAAAATAATATAATAATATATAGTATGAAACTACTCTTCACAACATTGATCAGAAAAGTCTCCTAGTTATTGTGTCTTATCTGAAATTGATTGAAAATTCTTGATCAAATAATTTTAATTAAGGAGCTAATTATTATTGAATATATATGTTATCACCTCCCACGTTCAATTTTTTAATTAAATGACAGGGAAAAAAAGGGCAATGTTTTATACTTCCATTTTTATTTTTTATTTTTTTTAAATATAATCCATTATCCAAGCAAGCATAATCTTCTTAATTATACACATAAACAATATTTTGTCAGATTTGTAACGTTATAAACTTGAAGTCAGTGATGAGGAACCTTCTTCCAAAAATTAATTATTTAAATTGTTGAGATAATTTGTTTGTAAAATATAATTGCTTGAATAAAAAATGTGATCATATAATTCGGCGTAAATAGTGCATAACGCGTGGTTCGTGGATTAATTAATATACAGAAAATTAAACTAATTGCATGTGCGAAACAAACAACAACTCAGACTTGACTCTCGACATGAAACCACTTATTTTAATCGATAATATCCTGTATAAATGTTCGAGTTAAATATCAACTCGTAATTTCGTTCAAACATAGGGAGATGCTACGGTCCCGTTACAGAATCATTCTATCGGAATTTTTCACCGTTAGATTATTATGTAACCGTTGGGAATAGATGATCTAACGGTTATAAATTCTCACGAAATGCTTCCGTCATTGAGTTTCCCTCAAACATAAGTCATTCAACATTTTTAAAATTAACTATGATTTGCCAAAAAAACTCAATCAAAACCACAATATATAATCACAAATTCTCAAATGCTCTTTTCTTAATGACACTTATTAGGGAAATTAAACTATAAGCCTAGTTAGTATATATAACTTTGTATTTCTAAGATGAATTTCATATAATATGTGTACATGACCATGTTAATTATACTGAATAAAAGAAACTACAATGAAAGTTGACCATAATGAGCCCGTTTAGTTGAATTGGGTCGAGCTAAGGCCCGTCCACTAGATGTGTGTTGAGTGAAAAATTCAACCCTGCCAACTCAAGCACATATATCATCAGATTTTTTTTTTTTTAATGCATTTATGTATAAATAAATACGTGTATGTATATGAGTGTGTAATGCTACAATTAAATATAATTGCAGGTAGAATAACAGGATTAAATAATCCATGTTGAGCTGGCCAAACCATGAAGATGTATTATGTTTTATGGATATGCTACAGTTCTGTTATGGAATCATTCAGTCGGAGATTGTAGACGTTAGAACATCATGTAACCGTCAGAGATAATTGATGTAATAGTTACAAATCCCGACGAAATGGTTTCGTAACAGGATCGTAGCATTTTCCTATGATATATATTCCCTAATTTTGTAAGTAGTCATCGTTGATATTTTTTTTTTTTCGATACAAAAAAGGTGTTCAATGATACTAAGCTAGAATTCGGCGGGGGTATGAGACCCCAATGTGGTCATGCTCAAGCCAAACACCTAAGCTTGTGGGCGGTAGAGAGATACGATGCAACCCAATCGGATAATCCACTTCTAAGCTCGCCAGATGGTCAGCCGTAAAGTTCGCTTCTCGATGAACATGCTGAACTTGCACAGTCCACTCCCGTTGATAAATTAACAAAAAAGAGATCCACATGGCAACTTGCAAGGCCAGCCAATTGCAAATAGTCAATAATATTTTATCACTTATCAGAAAAAGTCAATGTGATTCTTGATCTGGTACAGGCTTTTGGTGGGCCTAGATGGAGGGTAAAACACCGACTTTTCTTGATTCGGACTTGGGTTGACCCATCTTTTAACTCGGCCCAAATTATTTTTTCTTCATTGTAGCCCACGGCCCAAATTATTAGTTCTTCATTGTAGCCCAGTTTAGTTTTCCTTCAATCGAGAACCCGATTAGAGTTACAAACAACTCAAATTGATACAGCCCAATAAGACGTACTTGGATCTAAATTTTGCTATCTATGATACTCTAATGCTAGAAGGCATTTAACAATACGAAATTTGGATTATGGTGTAGATGAAGTAGGGAATAACAATACATGCATTTACTTAAAATATCATAATAATAACTATTTTATTAGTTTACAAAAATATATCGGTTCAATATGTAAATATAAAAAAACCTGTTCAAAGAATATATTTATCTGAGTCTACATCATCAATTTTAAATACAAACTCATACGCTACAATATTTGTTAAATGAAACAGACCGCTCTTAAGTGTGACTCTTCGGTAATCGAGTCGTGTTCGAGCTGTTAGGCATAAAAAAGTTATAAATTCTTACACAATGTTATAATTCTTTAATATAATTCGACTAGTTGAAGTTCGAATTTGATTTATTAAAGCTCGCTAGTAAGTGGAGTTCGAGTTCATTTATCAGCACTTTGATTTTACTCCACAGCACGCAAGATCAATACAAACCCAATTTCTATATATGTAAACGAAATCATTAATGATGTCGGTGGTCTTTAATTTGCTGCTTGATTATGATTAAACGAAATAATATTACAACACCGCCAAACTAATTGAGAAGGTGCGAGTTTTTTCAAAGCCCAAATATGTCATTTGGACATTTGTGATTTGGGCTTAAATAAGGTTTAATGGGAGATGCTACGGTCCCGTTACGGAATCATTCCGTCGGTGTTTGCAACCGTTAGATCAACTATCCTCGATGGTTACATGATGATCTAACGGTTACAAACCTGACAGAATGGTTTCGTAACGGAACCGTAGCATTTCCCTAAGGTTTAATTTACAGGCACAACTGTCGCATAAGCGTGTATTTGGTATGTTGAATTGGTCAACGATTTTGACTTTACAAGGCCAAAATTTCCATTTTCATTGCAAGGGCAACTTTGATTCATCAGGAGATATGTAGAAGTGATATTCTTATAGTAGGTGCATGTGTGATTTATTTATTTACTTGTTATAAGTAGGTGGTTGACTTCGTTGACACCATATGTATAATTTAAATGTCATATTTTCAAAATTTAATATAAATAAAAGTGATATTTCATAATATAAAATATATTTTTTTTTAATTAAAAAGTATGACTATCTAACCATTAGATACTGTAACAATAAGATTTATTTTAAAAATATACTAGTACTAATACCCATGTACAATATGGGTGTTGAGTTAATGAATATATGTGTAAAGTTATTTATGTCTAATACCAAATATAATTCCAAAACAAAAATAATATAAAAACAACATCACGAAGCATAGATTTTTGCCATGTCAGCATCCAAAACGTGAGAATTTACCACCTAAGCTCAACACGTTCTGAATTAATATATAAAGAGGGAAGAGGGATATAAGTAAGTAATTGAAAAGAATGAAAAACGAAGTTGTGAAATATGTAAAATGATTTTGGGCGGATGTCAAATATATATGAAAAATATTCACTCTCTTAAAAATCTTCGAATTTTAATTGGTTAATGTATATTTTATGCAATTCTTAACATTAAGTCAATGGCAATGTTTAAATACGGCAACACTACAAAAAAATACTATAATTCTAACAAAAAATTCTAACGGCAAAAATTCTCGTTGGAAATTCTAATAAATATTCCAACAAACTTAATTTTATGTTGGAATAAGTGTTGGATAGTTAAGGAATTCCAACGGATTTTTTCCGTTGGAATAGCTGTAGGAATTTATTTCCATAGGATTTTCCGTTGGACATTTGCTATTCCAACGGCCGTTTTTTCAACGGATTTTTATACGTAGGAATATCCGTTGGAATAGCTATTCCAACGGAAATATAAAAAATTCCAATAAAAAATTTCCGTTGGAATGTAAGAGTTTTTTCTGTAGTGCAATATCGGTGGTTTGACCGGTATGGTTAACCTTTAAATGTTGTTTTGGCCAAAATATTGATTTATAGTAGCTTCATACGGGAAAATATTGGGTTACCACACAATACTGGCTAAAATAATGGTTAAAATACCCGGTATATTGGATTTAAAAAGATACATATTTTATAACATTTTTTATTAATAATGTATATAAATAGAAAAATCTACACTTAATTAATATATTTACGTTGTTATTAGATTTTAGTTAATTTTAATATGTATTATATTTAATTTTATATATTATATACATTATCATAATAGATAAATTTAATATTTATTAAAATCAAGAAAATAGATGGTAAAATCGATTGAACCGGTTAAACTGCGTACCAATGGCTCGTCCAGTATGATCATCAGAATGGTATTTAAAACACAGTTTTGCTATGGAGCAATCGGATGACACGTTTCTTACATTAAATACACTTTGGACATATGTTAATACATTAAAAGTGATGAATAACGCCATAAGAAAACAATCCGATGACTCCATAAAACTTTTGATTTAAAACACTGGTCAATGGCACATGTTATCAGTTTGCCAAAATGAAATAAGAACATGAAATATGATAGATTTGTGATTAATTATGATTAGAATTGACCTCTAATTGCTTGATTTTGTGCATTAAATACGTAAAATACCAAAAAAATGAAACTCCTTTTTCAGATAATCGAGCTTTTGTGATTTTGAAAACTAATGAAATTAGCTTTTGATTTGTGATCATGAATAGGACTAATTCCTAAAAGTGCCATTATTTGAAGATTTTTCATTGCTTGAACGAGCCTAACTTTAATCAACGAAATAGTATTGCTACTTTATGAAGAAATATAAGTTCATTTTTTTTTTCCGAAAAAGAAAGAAAAGATAGAATGTGAAGCGATCATTTTTTTTAGTAGCCGGCCACGGTATCCGGAGCTATGCTCTGAGTCGACTCGGGTCGCACACCTGACAGTGGTGGGTGAGTTTCCCAACAAGGGTTTTCTGATATTTATTATCACTAAATAAAATATTTATGATATAGTAATTTATTTATTTAAGTTTTTCTTCAATTACATATGTTTTGGTAGGGTTAAATATTGTTTGACTAGAAATTTAATTTCCATAATTTATGATATAGAAAAAAAAAAAAGAAAGAAATCATTATTAAAATCTAGGATTTCAACTTAATTAGACATATATGTAATATGTGTATTTAAAATCAATACTTTTATTTTTTTGAATAATAAAGACATTTTATACGATGATACTTCAAAAAATAATATAAATATAAAATTAATATGTTAAAGTATAAATTAACCTTTCAATCTAAAATGTATGATCTTGACTAATTTTCGACGGGCCTGAAGCCTGATAGTTACATATATAGGCCTAATAATTAGGCCTCGTTACATCAATTGTGCCACAAATTAAACTTTACATTAGTAATAAATAATAATTATCCAAAATTCATATCTAAATTTACTACACGTTTTACCACTTAATTTTAGTGCGACTTCCACTTGGTCCATCACTGAAAATTAATGAAAATGGTCAACAGTGTTGATTTCAATCAGTTCAAAAGTAGAAGTTTATGCGCAAACAGTTATAAGTTACGGTTTTGTTAGGGAGTTATCGGATGACTCGGTTTATGAAACCATCTATTGTTATTCATAAATGATGTCTTGACACGTGTCCTGCAATAAATGCACATTGAACATGTGTCGGTACATAAAGTTATAAATGACTCCATAAGAGATACGATGGCTCCATAAATTTTGTGTTACAAGATGGATAATTGATATAACATTTACATATTCTTATATAAAATAATAATTAGGTTCTCTATTGTGATTGGATAAAAAAAAGAAGTTAAAATTCGAATTCCAGTATAACAGAGGCTCACGGCTATCATCAATTCATCATGCTATTTTGCTATATATTTTTGATTTTTCACATTGCATGTGTACTTTTTTGTCAAAACTTTCAACTAGAAAATATTACCAAGAAAATAACATTGATCACAAGATGCAATATTTGAAAAAAAAAAAAAAA
>CACSLK010027752.1:11836064-11847571 GCA_902706635.1 Striga hermonthica | reverse complement strand
AAATTTTATTATGTACATTTATAACCATCAAACGAGAAGATAATAAAGTTTATTGTTGACGAAGACGAGGCCCGAAGCTCGGGCTCATGGAGATATCGGCAGTATATGTTGCGTGTATAGGCAGTATATTTTCAGTATATGGTGAGTGTCGGCAGTATATGTTGCGTGTATTTGTATCATGTACTCTACATATACTAAAATAGTTTATTTATATAATTATTATGATGTATTTATGATATGTATATGACATGTTATATAGTGAAACAAAAATTCAAACATCACAATTTTGGTTAGATAAAAATATTTGTAAATAAAAAACGTATTAAGTTATATACTGAATATATACTGACTATAAACGCTAAATATACTGTCATTCAAAACGTCGTCCTTACAAAAAACCTGAGAACTAAAAATCCCATAATCTGCGGCATTTAATGAGAAGGCAGTTGCGTTTTTATTTGGTAACTGAAAATTTCATGATCTAGTGCATCTTTGCAATTAATTGACATGAAATTTGTAAAGATACAAATAAAATTTGCTCCATCATAAAATTCAATTTCTTTTCCAAATCACATAGTATACATGAAAATTTGCCAAATAAATAATAAATAAATCGTTTTGTTGCCCAATCCACTCTAAAATATATATTCACCAAGTTGGGCCTGTAAGCCAGAGAATTAGTTGTGTACAGGCAGACATCTCAATAAAGTCCATACAGTCACGTAGAGATATTAAACAGGCTAGTTTTCGGGCTAGCCTTAACGGGTTTCTAGTCCGGGCTTAAGAAGCCTGAATTTAAACACTACTAATAAAGGGGCATAACCCTAACCCTAACCTTAACCCTGGCGGACTTCGGGCTAAACGGGCTATACGAACAATAATAATTATAATATATCAAAAAAAAAAAATATATATATATATATATATTATATTATAAATTACAACTGTTAGTTAACGATTACTTTCAACGGCTATTTAGTATTACCACTTTGTATATACAACTACACTTCATGTATGAATACACATTGCAAACTGTTAAATAGCATATTTTTTATCAAAAGAAAGAAAAAAATGTTCGAACTATTACTTATAATTAAAAAACGTTCGAACTATTACTTATAATTACCATTTTACTACTTATTTTGTACTTTTGAGAATTTTCACGATATTGCATCATATTGTTGAATTTATATTAAATCACTTCTTTATCTATTGTGCTTTCTATTAGCCGTTATGATTGACTTAAATATTTTGTTGTGAATTAGAATAACAAAATTGTTAACAATATCTTTCAAAATCATATATAATTAATCGTTACAAGTTATACATACATGTGGAGTAAAAAAAAAAAAAATAATATATAAGGAATTTTGAGGTATATTATTTACGTGCTGCAAACATTTACATTGCCCAATAAGTTAAACGGGCTAACCCTAACAGTTTCGGGCTAAATAAGCCGAGCCTAAAAAGTCATGATTTAAACGAGCAAATAATAAAGAACTCTATTTTTTTTTTCGGGCTAAACGGGCCGGCCCATTAACATCTCTACACCTAGGGCCCGGGTGAAAATTATCGCATTAAATTTATATCATAATTATTCGCGGAAAATGAAGTTTACGAAAATCTAATTAGAGGGCAATTTTCCCGCACTGTGAGCAAAAAGCGACTGGCATAGGGCGGTCTCACGCCACAGCCGCCGGCGGCCGGAAAGAGAGTAATCGCCATCGGACTGAAGTTAATTGACCTCATCAAACCATGGACGATCCATCAGATTCCGCACCTTGTTCATCTCTAGCCGTCGATTACGTCTTACGCACGAGCTACGTAAGCACCCTAATTCCATCTCTTTCATTTGCTGCCGCCTGTTTGCTTAGTTTTACAGATTGCGTGGTTTCATCGCTTTTAGTTGATGATCTCACTATTACTGCTGAATTTTTTTGAAGAGAGATTTTTTAATGCAGGCTGGAGCTATTTGGGGGTTTTGCCATGGCCCATTTGATGCTAAAAGTCTCGGTAATTTCACTTGCACACAGTCACACATTTTAAAATTTAATGTAAATGCAACTGAGATTGATGTAAGAGACAAAAATATGTGTGTGAATTCACAAACATGTTAGGTAATTCTCTTAGTTCAGTGGCTTTTCTGTTTTTTCCAGTGTGCACAGGAGAAAAGGTTGCTGGAGTTTAGTTTTTGTGTGTGTATACTAAGTACTGTGTGAAGAGAAACTGTATTACAATTCTTGCGGAACCTCTCGATTGAAGTTTTGTTCTTATTTTTATTTGTGGCAAATACTCGCAGGTCTATCTGGCAGTGCTCGAGCCACACACACTGTAAGCTACTCAACCATTATAGTTGTTCTTTTTATTGGTATTTCCATTTTTTTTATTTTTTTTTGTGGTTTCAGTTTAAAATGTTGGTCGTCAATCTGATCAATTGGGCTATTCTGTTTTCAATGCAGGCTAAGTTAATGGGGAAGTATGGCTTTTCATGTGGTAATTACCAAATGCGCTGTGTGTTCTATTTGCTCACATTGTTCACTGAAGTACAATGCTATATCAATTTTTCGTTATGTGACCTCTCAACCAATTCATACCAGATCCATCGAAACAACTGTTAATGGGGAAGTATGGCTTTTCATGTGGTAATTACCAAATGCGCTGTGTGTTCTATTTGCTCACATTGTTCACTGAAGTATAATGCTATATCAATTTTTCGTTATGTGACCTCTCAACCAATTCATACCAGATCCATTGGAACAATTGTATTTTTGTTCACTGTGTTTTATGGGTTCATTAATGCATCAAAAGAATGTAGCATTGGGTGATGAAGAAACTTGTAAACTCTTTTCTTTGTTTGTGTTTGATGTGTTCTCCAACTCCCCATCCACAGTGTCATTCCTGTCATAGTATATGGTAATTGAACAGTTTCCAAATGAATGACGTTCTTTTGATCCCTTCTCATTTATAGGATTATTTGCTGCGTTATTTGCTTTCACTAATTGTGGAGTACAAAGGTATCGGCAGCGGAAAGACTGGGTTAGTGAAAATTTATCTTTAGTTTTGAATTGCTTGTTCTATATGAGTTTGTCATTGACTATGAATTTCAAACTAGACTTTTTTCTGTTCTTTCTATATGCTTCTGAGTACCTGTTTCATTTAAATCATGTACAAGAGATGACATAGAACTAGTTCTAGACAGCATTTTTTTTTTTTTATGTCTATAATGAAGTTCGTGATTTTTTAGAACCTTTAAAAGACTTTGAGATCGTTTTTACAAGTTACAAAAAATGTTTTAAACTAGACCAGTTTTCTTAGAGGTTGTTTTCTTAGAGGTTCTTATAAACATGATGATTTCACTGTTAGAGACCTTGGTGCGCTGTATAAAGTTATTCATGCGTTTCTATCCCTTCTCATCAAGAACTTATATTTACCATCATATTTGTTCGTTTGTTAAGACCATAAATTAAAAGCATAAGAATAGTGAATATATCAGTCATTCCTTCACGATATCCTTGTCATCAGGAAGAAGAGGAATGGTCTAGCAGTGTTTGATCCAGTTACAATGCCTACAGAAGTTACAAATTCAGAGTTATGTGACCTGAAAATTAGTTTTAGAAAGCCATTTCTTTCACTATTTTATGTAATTTTTCTTTAGACCTGCTCAGGGAGAAATTCTCTTTATATAATGGGGTTGTTATGCTAAAAGATCGCTTACTCATGGTATTAATATTGTCACCGGTTCATTAATGTAATATTTTGAATGCTACGCCTTTATTTCTGTACAATGGACATGTATATTTACCCATGACTCTTGAGTATATTTTGATTGTCGAGAATATATTGTGTTCAAGTAGCTCGATACTAATGGTTAAACTCACAGTTTTCTTTTTCTTAAACGAAATGCCTTTAGGTGAATACCTTGGCAGCTGGTGTTGTTGCTGGTGCTGCATTTGGTGCCGGAACCCGAGATTGGAAGCAAGTTGCTGGTATTACGGGTCTTTTTTGTACATTTGTCCAATTTGCAAAGGACTCTACATCTATTTGATTCAGTCACAAAAATATCAGGGATTGACTTGTAATGTTAACCCCAAATATACTATCACAGCTAGTTTATCAGCTAATTTTATCAAACACTTTTATCATATAAGCTAGTTTTTTAGTCATAAGTCTTAAGCTATTAGTTTAATGCAAACATTCACTTGAAAGCTATAAACTAGCTTATTAGATAGGTTTATGAGATATAGGATTCAAGCTAAACTCATTAGTTATGTAGTTTGTGTTGGACGAATTTATACTACTTATAATAAAAAAAAACAGTTTTTTAAAAAATAATAAAAAATATATAAATAAAAAACAATATTTTTATATTACTTCAGTCCTATCGATTATTCATATATTACAAAAATAAAATTGAGACCGAAATAAGATAGTCGAAATTTTAAAAATGAAAACCGATATTAAACTAACATAAAACAAAACCAAAATTTGTATGTCGATTGGTTTTTTTCTATTGTAGCCAAAATTGAATTGCCTGCAAGTTTGTTTTATTTCATTTTTGCTCACCAAACAAACAAAAATAAATAGAACATGTTCTTATTAGATTTAAACTTTAGAGCAGATAAATTCATTCGAAAATGTTAGGAAAATATATATATATATATATATATATTTTAATTAAATCATATATATTTTTAAATAAAATCGAACAACTTTTGGCAATTTGACAAATGGACTGGATATAGTTACATAATGTGTTGCATAGGGGTGTTCACCATGACCAAACCGGACCTAACGATTAATCTTTTTTCTTGTCCATAATTGGACCGGTTTTACTTTTTAATCGGCCACAATCCGGACCGCATTGGACGGTCCGGTTTGGCGGTTAACCGGTTAAATCCAAAATACTTGCTTTGGGCCTTCAATTTTTATTTTTTATTTAAATTTTGGGCTTAATTTTTATTTTTCAATTCTGGCCCCAAAAGAAGTTATTTGGGCTTAAAAATTAAGAAAAACAATAATAATAAAATAAAAAATACACATTCGTCCCATAAACATAAAAATACACATTTCATCTCATAAACATAAGAATACAAAAATGATGAAGATTAAATTAAGCAAAGTAAACCCAAGCAAGGTGGGAAAAAGTGAAAAGTTATACTGTCTTACAAAATTAAGTCAACAAAAGGCCGAAAAGTGAAAGTGAATGTATTGTATATTGTCTTACAGAATGTATATATATATATTTATATTTGTTATAGTTTTTTAATATTTACAGGTCCAGTCCGGTTAAACCGGCGGTTTGCCGCAGGTAATCCGTTAACCGGACCGGTTATTTTGGATTTTTAAAAAAATTAACCACTGGATTTTTTAAAGCTTTTTTAATCGACCATTTAATTGATCCGCGGTCCAAATTGACGGTTTTTTTCGGTTAAAACCGGACCGTGAACACCCTTAGTGCTGCACGACAACATGTATTCAATTAGAGACGATAGGTAGTCCAATTATTTTTTTGATTGAGGCCCATGGTCGGCCCATTTACTTCTATCAAACAGTTTTAAAAATTTCAGAGAATCATTACACGCGCTACCGTCTCCGTAATTCGTCCTATCGTTCAAGCAGAGAACTTCAGGTCGCCGCAGCCCTCCTCGCCGTTAGATAAAAACCTAATCGTCGCCGGTGAGTTTTCCGTTCGCCAATGTCTCTCAATTTCTCTTCTTTTGGTGTTTTTCACGTTTACGAGTATAGTAGTACTTTTTACTTGCGCAGAGTTTTTCGCTTACTATCTAAAACCCTAACATTTTCAGGAGCCTCGCATCGAAATCCTTATCGGTAAATCGTATATTAGTTGAATATGAGGTGAGTCGATATGAAGTGATTTCTGTTCTGCTTTTGAAATGCCATTTTGGTTGTTCGTTGTGGCTCAAACCCTAGATTGGTACTGATTTTGTGATTTTCAGTTATGGAGCATTTTTATTTGAATGATTTACCTTATATTCTAGTTTGTGTTAGTTTAAGTTTGGCATTTTTACGTAGTAAAAGAGATTATTCTTGTTTTTGTTTTTTCGGATTATAGTTTATTTTGAATTTGCTGACATTTTGTTTTGTTGTTCTTGTATCTGCAGTCGGCCAATGGATGAGGATGTCCCTGTAAGATATCTTAGCCATGTCACCTTCTTCTTGTTTCATCTAAATTGTCTTGAGTGTGTGTATGTGTATGTATTGGCACCATTTTTAAGTATGCAGATTTGGCTATGTATCCCTAAATGTGCTTGTGGCAACATCCTAACTTGTTTTGAATAAAATGGTGTTTATTGAACATGGAATCAATGGGTTTGGACATTCTAAACATGGGGTTTTCACCTTAATACTATTTGTGTGGCACGTGTTTGCCTCTCTGTGTTGAATGTGTGCTCTTGTAGTTAAATCAGAAAACATCTTTATTTCTTTGCCTGACTTCACTTTATGAATTGCAGGGGAAGAATGAAGAAGAGGAGTTCAACACAGGACCATTGTCTGTGTTGATGATGAGTGTTAAAAATAACACACAGGTATTCAGTAATGCCATTTATGTCTGACCTTTATACAATGATTCTCCATTTTTTTCTTTCCCGCTTACCTTTTTTGTGCACTTTATTATAGTTATTTGTTTTGCCTTGTTGCATGAATGGAGCTACGGGAGGGTTTTTAAATCCTTTTAGTCATTTGCATTATATGTTTATGGATTATAGGTCCTCATCAACTGCCGCAATAATAAAAAGCTTTTGGGCCATGTGAGGGCCTTCGATCGCCACTGCAATATGGTGCTAGAAAATGTGCGGGAAATGTGGACTGAGGTTTGTCGTTTCCTATTATCTTTCCTTCTCTGCATATTTACAGTTATTATGTTATGTTTAAGGTTCTAAAGGCATTATCTTCTGATACTAATGCCTGTATCCGGTTTATTAAACCTTGGATAGGTGCCCAAGACTGGGAAAGGCAAGAAGAAATCTCTTCCGGTGAACAAGGACCGTTTTATCAGCAAGATGTTTCTTCGTGGAGATTCTGTGATCATTGTCCTCAGAAACCCCAAGTAAAAGGTATCCGACATTGACTGAATTAGTATTGATTTATCTCGGGGATGGATGTTGCATTTTAGTGTGTGTGTGTGTGTGTGTTTTTCAATAATTTCTGATAATTAGCAGTTTTAGTATTGTTTTTTCCTCAATATGGTTACGCTTGGTCATGGCTTGGCTTCTCTGCTTGGCTGAGAAGTGAGAGCTTGCAGATGGTGCTTAAAAGTCGTTAATTTTAATTAATTTATTTTTATTTTTTTTAAATAAGCTATTGTTATGTCTCGAATGTGTTTTCACTTGTGTTGGCCGTTGGCCATTTGTTGCAGGTTTGTTCTCTTGTGGGAGTTTTGATTTCGTGGCCTGCAGGATACTGATAATCTGATGGTTACGTGACCTCGCAACTATTTACGCTTGACAAACTTCGATCTTTCTGAATTAATTGGCCCACTTTTTAAGCTTTCACCCTGATTGTAGTTATGTGACTTGAAATATTCAAGGATTTATATGTACGCTTTTGTTGGAATTGGAAGCTTGGGAATTTTTTTCAGCATTCTGTCGTGGTATTTGTTTGTGATTGTTGAGGTCTCATTAATCTCCATCAACATAGAATCACAAGTGCATTATTCTTCATTATGGATTTAACTGGATTCATCTGTATCTATAAAAGTAGAGAACATTCATTATATCTTTCGAAGTAATTATATTTTGATTCGAGAAATTTCTGTTTGCACTCGTTGAATCGTAACAAAAACAATTCACGTTCAGTAAGATATTTATTGGTGTGCAACTTCCACATTGAAATATGATATCTTTATTATCTCTGTAGCTCATGAATCTTGAGAAAATCATACTAAAACCATAGATAGTAACAATGCGAAATATACTCTATGAAGTAGCTAAGTAGTAAGAAATGCATCATCCTACTGTACCCCAAAGGTCCCGCAGAGTAGATAATCCGTTGGCTTATCGCCTTTTGTTAATAAAAACCGTCTATATGCTAGTGAAACTCTTGTGGTTTTCTTCATCAGGCGGACAATGAAAAATCTTCTTTATGGTGATCACCAATGGTTTTTTGGGCAGAGTCGGAAACATGGTCACCAAAGATACGTTTGCTAAAGTCCGATACCATCATGGGTAGGCCTTTGCGTAGTGGCACTTTGGGCTCCCAACCCAATAGGTCTTTGGCCTTGGAGATGTCGGGCTTCCTCTTGTGCGGATCGTCCTCTGTGTTGGGCCGAAACTCAATTCTTGCATTTGGATCAATGGTTTCTTGAACCACCTGCGGAAACCACAATTGATTACGAAAATTTGATTAGATTTGTTGGATAATCAAAGTTATTTCCGGAAAAAGTGATTGAGTTTAGTTTGATTGGAATTTTTAGAGCTTGTATTCAAATAATATTTGAAATATAAGGATTAAAGTTGATTTGATCTAAAATTAGAAGAAAAGTGAATGGAGGTGGTGAGTAGTTAAAATTATGTGAATTAATTAATAGTTAATTCAAGTTGATGCGATGTGAATATGATTGATTGTTTGATATAATTTAATTATATTGATACTAGTGAGGATGGTTAGATTTAATTAAATTTGAGTTAGATTTAGACTTAAAAAAAAGTATTTGTTAGACCAGATAATCTGTATGCAATCAAGGCCCTCAAAGACCGTAAATTACGATGTCGTCTTTGATGGTATTTAGTGTAAAAATGGTAACATCATATATCGATGCAAACGAGCAAAAAAACAGAAAATAAAAAGGGAATAAAAGCTAGAAAACAACGTGGGAAAACCAGTGGAGGGAATCCAAATACCTGCGCAAGTTCAAGCATAGTAAATTCGCCTGGATTTCCGAGATTGAATGGTCCAATGTGCTCTCCTTCCATCAACCGCATGAGTCCTTCAACCTTCGAATTTCAGAAGCATATTATGTATTAAATGTACATGAAGTTTATAAAATTTGAATGGCCTAATGAGAGATCCCTAAAAATATTCCATGTTCAACGTTCAAATAAGGTTGTATATATTGTCGATCATCACACGATTCATATATAATCTTACATTCCCATTTTGTTGTTTGCAGTCCATCTTGTAGCAACTCGTCAAATTGGATAAACACAACGAACAATCTTTGGAGGAGAAAAGTTTTAACAAATAATACCATAAGATTTTGGAAAGGCTTACCAAGTCAGAAACATACTGAAAACTTCTCGTTTGCTTCCCATCACCATAGACAGTTAAAGGTTCCTTCCTCAAAGCCTGTGAAAAAACCAACAATTAAGTCAACAAAAAATCGCAATTCGGATTTCAGCAAATAAACGTTAAAAAAAAACGATACATCACCTGAGCAACAAAGTTGCTAACAACACGACCATCGTCAATGCACATACGCGGACCGTATGTGTTAAAGATCCGAGCAATCCTAACCTGCGAAAGCACAGTGTAATATACATGTTCGTCACTCACGTCAAACGGGAAATTATAATGAGCAATTACAACCACTCCACAGGCACAAAACATGTGATCCCACTCACTTATAAAGAAAAATGAGCAAATTATAATCAACCTATTACCAAAAAATTTATGGTAACAATCAAATAAAAACAGTTTTTTTCCTTAACCTATAGTTCAAGCCGAGAATGTTAATAAGTCTATCAACTAATGGATGGATAACAAGCTAAAAAACCAACAATGAATAGAATTTAAACATATCTTTTAAATATCGGCATAACCGTTGGACATATATACTTTTTTCAACAAATATGCATACTTACATACACAAACTACACCGTTTAAAAGTCTATCATAAACAAAAGCATGACATTTCCCAATATAATTTTCTATTTCTATTAAAAAATTATTAAAAATCGACCCGTCTAACCATTAGACTCACTCAAGTATTGCATAGTATTGCATAAATGAGGAGACGGAGAAAGTACCTCAACGTTAGCACCTCTGTGATAGTCCATGGTCAAAGTCTCAGCAGTCCTCTTCCCCTCATCGTAGCAGCTTCGGACACCTGTCACATCCCGCCACGTGTAAATACAGACAATTAATTATTTCAGGCCCAAAACCGCTGACCCAACATTAACGTTTACAAAATAAAGCACATCTTAAATGGGCCAGGGCCCAGGGGTCACCTTAAATGACCCATCTTAACTTCAGGCAGCCCACGTTTATAAATTTAAAACGTAGGGTTCACTTTGGCACTGTAAAAAGTACAAAATTATTATTTAAATACACCCCACCTCACTCACACGATCCATCACAAAAAAAGCCGTGTACTTTGCCAATGATTATTCGAAAAGGAATCAAAAAACAAAATAGTTTTGTAAAATAAAAAAAGGAGGTAATGCTCTCGTGCCACGGTGGGCACATGTTAATATACTCACCGTTTATGTGGCATTCACACATTGGTGATGTTAATATGTTTAAAAAAATACATCACCAATGTGTGCATGTCACATAAACGGGGGCATATTGACATGTGCCCACCGTACTTATGTGACATATTAACATGTGCCGTGCCCACCGTGATAGGGGAGCATACTCATAAAAGAAGAGGAAAGAAAAAAAAAATGTTATAAAGAGATGGGACCACTTGTTGGAGTCCAACGGACAAGCCCTCAAAAGTCTAGGCAATATTAATTAATTAATAATTCATTCATGGAAAAATGGTTACAAAGTATTCCATTTTCAACATATTGATTATATATTTTTAAATTACAATGTCACGTATAAGGAAAATAAAAATCAACATGTATATACATACTTCCTAAAATTAAAATATCATTTTATGATAAGTGAAAGTATTATACTTCATAAAAAAGAGCGGTTAGATAATCTTAAATTTGCAACTAATTAATATGCACACAAATTAAATTTGTATAAATAATTAACTTGGATCCGAAGTTATATGCACACAAATTAAATTTGTATAGATAATTAACCTGGATCTGAAATTGAAAACCCATCGATATTGGGTCTCAAGTAGAGGTGTAAACGAGTCGAAGTCGAGCTCGTTTATCAATATTAATGAGCAAAACTCGAGACTGAACTAGCTAAAATCGATCAAAAACTATGGAAAAACACATAAAAATAAATTTTTCTAGCCTTAACAAGTCGAACCTAGCTCGACTCGTTAACTAAACGAACTTTATGAGCTAGAGTTCGACTAAGCCGAACTCGATCCTTAACTAGCCGAGTCTCGATCCTTAACTAGCCGAGTCGAATGGAAGTCACCCACTTGTATAATTTAACAACTTTAAGTCTTAAGAAAAGCAACCGAAGCCAAAACCCACAAACTAACACACACGTGGCACGGGCGATGTGACAATACATGGACCGCTCCAAAAAAACATGACACCATACCAAACCAAAAACTTCAGAATTTAGAAACTTAATTATAATACACAGCTCACTTTAGCCACACCAAAATGTCCACGCTAAACTGCGCCGCC
>CACSLK010027752.1:11799375-11813449 GCA_902706635.1 Striga hermonthica | reverse complement strand
GGCAAGATCTCAAGGTATCATATTCATTAATGCTAAGATTGCCTGCTAATTCGATATCGTTGGTTGATGTTGATGCTAAGCCTATTGCACTTATGCTTCCTGTTAGGATCATATGCGTCGAGCTGGGGATGTTTGCTTCTCAGAAGTTTTCAATGAGGGGAGTGGTAAGCTTTCTTTGTATTTTTATGTCCTTTCCATGAAGCTCTTTGTCTTGGCCGCGGTTGTTACTGTTTTTTATTATTTCCTGTTCTAATCAAACTCGTATACTTTAATTTTAATATGTAGCCATCTTTTCTCTCTGCTATCAAAATTGTACATTTTACTGCTTAGTTGTGGTAGAGGATTCTTACAGTGCTACAACTTCTCTACGTGCAGGAAAGACAGGGATAGTGGACTACACAAATTATGACGACATGAAATATGCTGTAAGTAATAATTTCATCCTTCTTTAATTTCATGTATTTCAGTTGATCTTAATGTCTAAAATCTTTGATCGATCCGTTCCGGCTGTGGAATCTGAAATATTCATCTGAGTTTAATTCTAATTATGCTTTTCCTTTTACGTGTAGATCAGGAAGCTCGATGATTCTGAGTTTCGCAATGCTTTCTCCCGTGGTAGAATCCATGTATGGATCCTTAGCGTAGTGTAATTATTCAGACCACAAATGCGTGTGTACCTCTGAACGAGTTCTTTTCATTTTTATTAGGTAAAGGAATATGATTCTAGCCGTTCTAGAAGCCGCAGCCGTAGCCTTAGCCCGTCATACTCTAAAGGAAGGCGCAGGAGTCCAAGTCGCAGTAGGAGCAGGAGCAGAAGGTTAATTCCTTGTTATTAACTTTATTATTGTTATTTTTTGGTTAGGCCTTATTCAGTTCCAAAAATGGCCATTATCATTTTATGCAATCTACTTGCAGCAAGTCACCATTGGGAAAACCGTCACGCCGCATGAGATCCCGTTCGAGGTCTGTGTCTCCGCCTCGTTCTGGATTGAAAGCACGCTCTCTCTCAAGGTAAATAATTTTGTCGGTTTTTTCTGCTGTGAGGAAAGGGTTTATCCGCTGTTTTTGTAATCTGTTGTCCGAGTAAGTTTAAATGCATGGGTCGGTTCTGAGCACCAAATATGCAGATGGTTTATAGAGTTGAGACATTCGGAGATACTAATGTACCATCAATTGCATTGGGCGTATTTCATCTTTTGGGCTCAGAAGCTTCATTTTGGAGCCAGGTCTTCAGTGGCGTGGACCTTGAAGTTTTATCTGGGGTGAATAAAGGAGAGAATCGACATAAGAGATTCAAACCTTCTATATATGATCTGAAATTTGAAATTGAATCTGGTCATTTCAGAGTTTCATCTGTGTTTTTTATGTCAATGCATGTACGGTTTAGTGTTCGGGCATTAAAATTTGCTTCATGGCTCTTGATTATAGGCAGGTTTTTGAGTATACTGAGATAGTCCACACGGTACAAATGTTGATCAAGACATGACCCAGCTTGCGATATCCTCAAACTATAACGACATAAATGCCAGCCAAATATAGAGCTCAAATTGTCTAATTCTACGAAACACGTCTTGTTCTCTCATATTTCTGTGTAGCCCTTTCTACTCTGTGGCTTCAGTATGGCATTTGAGGAATCATATTTGCTGTTATCGAGTCATGTTCTGCTTCTTTTCTCGTAAATTTGGAATTACCTCTTGTTGTTTCTAGATATGAATATGTTCGCAATCTGGGGATTTTGCATATTAGGATCTTGTTGTGGGTCATTGGTTCAATTTGCTTCTTTTGGTTTTTGCATAAATGGTTAACTTTAGCGTCCTTCTAGATGTCTCTTTTCTAATGAGCATCGCAAAAATGTACAATCGGTGCTAGATGGGAAACACGAAGATCATGGATTACAATGGTCGAGCTGTGGACTAATTGGGCATTTGAATAAAGGGACTCCTTTTTGCATGGACATATTTTAACTATCTCCAATGCTGCTAAGCTACCAAAGCATACTAACATTGGTTCTTGGTCTTTCAAAAGTGGAACAATAAGCTTTGGAAGCAAGGTTTTGTTCCTTTTTTTTTTCCCTACCTCAAATTCTAGGTTGCCTGATTAAGTGGGATCTGTCTCATTTTTATTTGATTTGTCTTGTGTTCGTGTGTTTGCTAAATGGTTGCTGAGTTTCCTCTTTATTCATTTTGGTCACGGTCACTTACACGTGGATATGGCAACGAGGCTCTCGGATCAATGTTGTTAAGAGGCATTAGTGGATTTTAAACTGGGTTATTGTGCAAATTTTGCAGATCTCCTTCAAGGTCAAGATCACCAAAACCATCTGTAAGTTTTAATCCTTGATTTTGATCAACAATTGCTCTATCAAACGTGTAGCTTTTGCTTCCCTTCTTTTTTTGTAAACAAAATATCTTTCTATATCGAACAAATCCTTGAGATATTGAGAATATCCTCCTTCAAGAAGAGCAATTTGTAAACAATAGAAAAAGTAATTGCCGAGTGGCTATTGTCTTGGGTAATTTTCGTAATTCACACACATTTGTTTGAAATGTGGCCATTCGGCACAATCCGGTATCTCTATGCATTATATTTTCGTTTCTTCCTTTCGTGTTAACGAATTTTAGCACCAGAAACGTGTGAGCAAAAGCCCAAAAAGTCTCAGTCCGAGAAGGAGCAAGAGCCCAAGCCGGAGTAGAAGCAGGAGCCTCTCTAGGTTTGTTTATCTTTGTTTTTTTTGCTTTGTTACATGCAAAATCCCCGAGTTTTTATTTCCTTTATTCTAAGTTTACTTTATTTCTGATTTCGTTTGAACAGGTGAAATGTTGATGATGCCTAGGTTCCATAATGTGACATGATTTTGTTTTGATGGGAGAGAATCTCGATTCTGCTACTAGGGAGATTCGAATTGCTGGACAATTCTGGTTTTATGTTGTTTATGAAGATACTTTTCGTTTTGTTTCGTATTCTGTTTCAGTGAGACGTGAAGAACAAATTTGCACTCCTATAACTTTATCATGTTATGATGATGTATTCTCCATATGACACTCAAGTTTTTCCCCTTTAAGATTTGTTTTCCTTCGGATTAGTATGATTGATTGTTCATTCATTGTGGCATGTGTCGGGGTGTTATTTTTTTTTTACCAAAAACCGAACTGAACTTGCGACTGAAATAAACTGAATTGTAGCTGTAACAGTCGAATCATCGGCTCAGTATCGGTTTTGACTAGTGAAGAGTTTGGTGTACTGATGTCATTGACTAAGTTTTCTTTTAAATGATGTAGGGTATTTGATGATCTCGTCCTAAGATTTGTTTGTAAGCAGCTAGTCATACTTGTACACTCAATTAGGAGATTTTCGTATTCACGTCTCAAAGGCTTTTATAGAACATATATCAGATTTGGTGCTTGTACATTGAATTTGGAAAAATTAATACCCACATGCCTAAATTGAAATTTGAGCCATCAATTAGCATAGTCGTGTGTTCGTGTGCATGATCTAACGGCTTAAACTCAGTGCCCACATCAATAAGAAGTTTGAGTCATTAGATCAATATACACTTGTATCGTGAAATGCGATTAATCTGATGGCTAAGATCAAATGCCCACACCAGGTCTGTAAGCGAGCCAAAGATCAAACTCGGACTCAACTTTTTTGTCTATATGAACGAGACGATTCCGAGCGATCTCAAGCTTTTAGCTAGTAGAATGGTAGAAAATATATAAAAATTCTATTTTCGAACTTTACCGAGCCGACCCGAGCCCGACTCGTTAACAAAACAAGCTTTAAACGTGCTCGAGTTCGGCTCGTTCATCAAATGAGTCGAGCTGCACTCGAGCTTTAACAAGTCGAGTCAAGCTCACGAGAGGCTCGTTTTGTTTAATAGCTCTAGCCCACACCTATAAAGTTGAATTTTCCATTGAATCTGGTACTGACAAGGTCTTGTGTGTCAAATATTTAGTACAAACACTGAATTTGATATAAAGATTCTATAGTGAATTTGTATACTATTTACCAGCCAAAAAAGGAAATATATTGAAACACTTCCATCATAGTTTTTAAACCCGACGCGATTCGGGAGTTCTCCGGGTCATCGGGTCATCGGTTCAACCGTCGGGTCATCGGGTTAATTGTTGAACCGGATAATTAATTTTAAAATTTATAAAATTATATATAGAGTATTTTTTGTCATATAAATATACATAAAAGTAACAAAATTAAATTTTTGTGTATAAAATTTGTACATTAAAGTATTAATAATATGTTTCTCATGATAATATTTACCATATAAACATATATGCATAATTTTATTTTGAAAAAAAAATTAAAAAATAGAAAAATTGTCGGACCGAGTCAACTGGATTTTGACCGAGTTTGACCGGGTCATTTGTTGCCCGGTTCAAATAGCCCACCCGAACAGGTACCGGCTCCGGTCGACCAGCCGGGCCGCCGGGCCGGTTCGGGTAAAAAAACTATGACTTCCATAGATAGATTATAAGTACAGATTTGCAATTTTCAGTAGAGATGTTAAACGGTCTTTGGCCCGACGGGCCGCCCCGTTTAGCCCTGAAAAAAAAAGGGTTAGGGCTTTTTATTGGTAGTCCGTTTAAATCAGCGCTTTTTAGGCCCGGACTGTTTAAACCGAAGCCCGTTAGGGCTAACTCGAAACTCGCTAGGGCTGGCCCGTTGAACTTGAGTTGGGCTTTGTAAATGTTTGCAGCAAGTAAGTAATATGCTCTTAGATTCATTGTATATTACAATTTTGCTATTCCACTTCACATGTAAGTATGAGTTGTAACGAATTATAATGATTTTGATAGAATTATTAACAATATTCTTATTACACTCCACACCAAAATATTTAAGTCAATCAGAACGACTAATAGGAAATACATGATACAAAGACCTAACACATGAAACATAGTGATAGAATTTATACTGATATAATATCGTAAAAATTTCCAAAGCGTACAAAATAAGTAATAAAATGGTAATTGTAAGTAATAATTCGAATATTTTTTTCTTTTGAAAAAAAAAAAAATGTTATTTAAGAGTTTGTAGTGTGTGTTCGTATATGATGTGTAGTTGTATATATAGAGCGGTAAATATCAAATAGCCGTTGAAAACAATCGTTAATTAGTCTTTGTAATTTTTTATAATTTTTTATTTATATTTTTGATATTTTTGGTACATTATTATTATTATTATTATTATTATTATTATTATTATTATTATTATTATTATTATTATTATTATTATTATTATAGACCGCATATCTCGTTTAGCCCGAAGCTTGCTAGGGTTAGGGTTATGTCTTTTTATTGGTAGCTCGTTTAAATCCAGGCTTTTTAAGCTCGGACCATTTAACCCGAAGCCCGCTAGGGCTAGCCTGTTTAACAACTCTAATTTTCAGCATACACTACTTTTCACAAACTTGCAATCTAAACCCTGGAAATCATCGAAACTGCAAAAATACACCATGCCTGAAAATAGAAAATTATAAAATCGCCAACCTAAACTTCCCAAATTCACCCACCACGAAACTTCTTCTCTCTCTCAGAAATGCCTGAAAGCGTTTTCGCAAAGCTGTCGGACGACGTCGTACTCAACATTCTCCACAAGCTCGACGACGATCCGCGGAACTGGGCCCGGGTCGCCTGCGTCTCCACCAAATTCTCCTCCCTCATCCGAACCATCTGCTGCAAGGCCAAATGCTCGCGGTCGATCCCCGCCGTCGTCTCCGATCTGCTCTCCCCGGCGGAGCTGCCGCCGCCCGACGTATGGGCATCCCTGTACAAGCTCTCCGTCTGCTGCCCCGGCCTCGTCAACTCCGGCGTCCTCCTCGATCACTCGGATTCCGGGCTCGAGCGCCACATCGGGCCCGACGAGGATTACCTGGATAAAAAAATTTTCCTGCCGATTGAGCCCAAAGACGCTCCGTCGTCGAGCCGTAACGACGGCGAGCAGCCGGAGGCCGTATGGTCCTTATATGACGATTTGCTGTTCGAAACCCTGCACGCCGATTCCGAAGCTTTGGAACGGGCTGACGAAAAGCCCGAAATCAAGCCCGATGTTGGGGAAATCGGAGATGGAAAGCCCGAATTCTCCGCTTGTAAGAAGAGGAAGACTTGCAGACCTCTCAGGTCGCATCTGGCGCCCGGGATTTGGAATCTGAGCCGCGAGCAGGGCAATAAGCTGCTTGCGGCCCGATTCAAAGGTGATTGCCTCTACATCTGTGATTGGCCTGGTTGCATTCACGTCGAGGAGAAGAGGAATTATATGCTGTTCAGGGGGATTTTCAAGGACTTCAAGCAGTCTAGGGTTTGGAGGACGATCAACAATGGGAGCCGGAGCAAGATTGATTTGCACTGTGCATATTGCTCGTCCAACCAGACGTGGGGTTTGCATTCCTCGTTTTGTCTGAGGCGGTATTTTGGGTTTCATGACGATGGAGAGCCTGTTGTTCGGGCTTACGTTTGTGAGAATGGCCATGTTTCGGGGGCCTGGACCGATTGGCCTCTCTACACTTGAGAGAAAGCTGGAATTTGATGATCTACAGGTAAAGACTTTCGGATTTTTCGAGCAAAAATTATGTCTTGGGATCATATGAATGCTGGTGAAGGTTGAATATTTGTTTGTTTGTTTGTTTGTTTGTTTGTCTTGTCTCTTATTATTATTCATGTCATTTGTGTTTCCTTATGTATCTTCATATAAACTTATTAGTGGTGATAAATGTTGTTTTGTTGATGGCTCATTTGAGGATCATGTAATGTTTTATTATGAAGATATTTATTTCTAGTTCTTTATGGAAAATAAGTGGGAAAAGATTTTACATGTCTGTTGTCTGATATTTCAGGTTTTCTGCTCTATTTCTTTTCTAATTCTGTATTATGATGTTTGTGGGAGAATTCGACCCTACCGGTGTGGGTAGAGCTCAAAACCGTTAGGTCGACACGCATCTAAGGCCTGAGCCGTCGGATCACACCCACACACTTGTGTAGGTGTGTTTCGGTCGATTAGATCCCACGGTTTGGAACTCTGTGTGGGCACTGGGTGAAATCCACTTTTGTTTGGGAAACATGAACCTCAGGAGCCTTTACATGAAGCAAAAACAAAATTAGCTTCGTTTGGAATTTTAAGATATATTTTAAGACTTCATCAAATTAATACCTTTTAAATTTTAAGATTCAAGGAGAATCTTGAAAATCTTAATCTGCACGTGGGATTTTGGATGGAATTTCGTATAATGTTTTTGGTTATGAAATTTCTGTATCAAATAAATTAAATACCTTGTGATTCGCTAAAGACTTTTTTCTAATCTCAAATGAACGAATATCTCACAACTTTTGAAAGTCTTAGAAAATCCAAAGTAAATACAGTAGATAACAAACATAAGAGATATTATAAGAATCTCAAATGAATAGTCCCTAAAATTTACAACTGATAACAACTATAAGAGATACTATAAGAATCTCAAATGAATAGAGTCCCTAAAATTTACAAAAGAAAAAATGTGGATCAATTCATTCACATCTCAAACTACAAACTTTGCCTCTTCCAATGTGGGCACGACTACATCTTCCCTCATCAACCCTCGATAGTTTTCACCAATTTCAGCACCAGCCTGCGCGAATACCTCAACCAAAGCAGGCAACATTCCGTAATACCTCTTCAAATCGTGCACAAGTAGTGGGTTATTTTTGTCCGCGACATGCCACACGTAGACTGGGTGAACAAGGTCCTCGAATGTCGCTTCCTGCCACGCGTGCTGCCCGTCTCTCATCTGGTGCTTGAACGCCTGGCACTGTCTAACCCGGTGCCCCTTGGGCCCCACTTGCACCTCACAACAAAAACCGCACGTTTGCACGGCGTATTTCTGCATGAGTCTGTTAACCCCAACACGCATTTTTTCGAGCGCTTCCACTCCAAGCTGAGCATGACCTGATTGATCAACAAAGATCGAGTCATTTGTTTAGAAATTACAGAGCTCGAGCGTGTGTTTGTAACTATGGACATCTTTTTCAAGATTTCGAAAAATAGATTGGGGAATTTCACGATTCGCGGTAGGCCAAAACCTCACGGGTTAGCATTATATGTAAACATCCTATCAAAATTCAAAACTAAGAGAACATTAAGGAAAAGATTTGTCTTTGAGGATTTGCAAAAAGTAGATGAAATAAATGAATGATAGATAAATCGACCAAGGACCCTCCTTCCCTGAACAAGAACATTAACCAACAAATATTTATGAACATAATGACAAACCTTTGAGATCATCATCATATGGCAAATCGAAATCCTTGTGACCCTCGCTCGACCATTTAGCCATCTCCCAAAAGGCAATCTCTTTCACTTCCTTTCGTGGCAAATCATTCTTCGGAAACCTTTTCTCAAAATCGAGCATTTTACCCGCCACCTTATAAACTGGGAAATCACGCCTTCTTGTTGGGTACTCTCGAATATCCACACCCGCCTGTATGCAGAGCTCAACAATGGCCGGAATACGGTCCACTTGCAAACGCTCGTTGTGGGACACGGCTCGTCCCAATCTATCATACAGATGAAAAGATTCGACGTTCGGAAAAACTTGGTGGGCCCCACCTCTCTCCCATGTGTGCTCTTTGATCTTACCATCGACATTGCATGTTCTGATCTTGTGCGGTGGATTACCCACATGCACGTCTCCACAAACGCTGCACAATATATCCAAATGATCAAAGTAAGGGGAGCTTTTGACAGTACAATACGAACACAACACGATTAGACACACAATGGGCATGACTCGAAACACAATATGAAAAAACACAAAATAAAAAGGGTAACTACATTTGGACTTGTTATCGCATTTATGATCCAATAGAATATATAACATAAAAAACACGATGGTGAAGCACGAACACAACACGATCACCAAATTCATGTTTTAATCATGGATATATATATATATATATATATATTAATTAGAATCAAGAAGTGAAGCATGAAGCAAACTTCTAAGCAAAACACTTGCGCACTTGTACTACTTATTCACCAGTCACAATCTCTTAAACAAATCATCTTCAAGCTTCTCTTTGTGAAACAACACCCAACAAACACACAAGCTGTTTTTTTTTTTCACTATTACTGCTGCAAGATATCAAGTCGAAATAATCACTACTCAAATGATCACACAACCAAACTCTTAACAAAAAGTCGATCTTTCATCAAAGCTCATTACCATCTGCAATCAAACAAAACAAACCGAAACACAATTATCGGTCACCTGCAAGCGAAAATCGGGATGCTTGCCGAAACCCTCGATACGCAAGACATCAACCGAGCTCTCGCAGCCATAACATAATGGGCAACTGGGATTAATTCCTTAACCAACAACCCATTTTCCGGAGGCTTAAGCGTTGCCTCTTGCGCCAGCATCTTCTCTCTCCTTTCCAACCTCGATCTGCGCTTGAGTTCATTAATGTCGGTCACCCATGGCTTCCTCTCGGACCTCTTGAGCTTTTTTGGGAGCTCGACGAAATCTGAACCAGTAGAGTAGAACGCGCAGGCGTAATTTTTTATCTCTACGGTTAATCCAAAGTATTTCTTGCAAATTGACGGCAGGGGTCGTCTGAATAACATTTGAAATTCGGTTGGTTTATGAGAATTTGAGAAACCAGTTTCAAATGTCTCTCTTCTTTGGGGAATTTTATCGAACAGGTTGCCTACATATCATTTGCTTGTTCTCTGATGGAAAGGAATGGAAAGCTGGACTGCTGGAGGAAATATTTGGACATATTCAACATCTCCTTAAAAATTCCATTAAAAGCCCGTTTACGGAGCCCATTTATTTATCCAATAAAAAATGGCTAACAAATCCATTCTGTTTAGTATAAGAATTCACTTGTTATTGTGTATAATATGTTACTATTGCGGGTTATATTTCCATTGATTCAATTAGCGGATTATTTTTCCATATTGTTTTACTATATGTGGCTAATGTAATATCGGTTTTGTTATGAAGTCAACAGTTGGCTCTATAGTGGAGTCAACTTTCTATATACAACAAATAAACCTATCCAAACTAATAAAATTATATTAATGTTATTTAAGTAATCATAAAACATGGTAGATTTACTTGTTGTATATAGAAGGTTGGCTCCACTATGAAGCCAACCGTTGGCTCCATAGCAAAACTGAATAGCATAAAATAAACCTACAAAAAGACCATTTTTTTTAATAAACCACACTTAACATGAAGGGTACATAATTACTGATCAAACTTATAACCAATGATCACATCCTCAAAGAGTTGCACCACACCTAAAGAGTCTTGAGAATTTAGACAAAAATTTATAAATTGTTACATTGAGCTATTCTTTAAGTTTTAGATGGTGCTAGAGACTACTAAATTATGAAATAGACATTTGGTAGTTGTTCTTTTCTATTCCACTATCAAGGGTTTTCATCAAGCCTCCACCTTGAACCATTCCTATAAATTTTTTTATTTTACTTTTTTAGAACATAGTTTTTATATGTGGGTTTTTATATGTGGGTTTGTATGTGCTGACTATTTTACTCCACGACCTTATCCACCGCCGACTACCGCCGTATTTTTGTCGGCGACTTCCTCGAGGAGCTCCAGAACCGCATCGACGTCCTGACCTTATCCAACGACGCGGTGGCAGCGAGAACAGCGATGAAACGCTGTTGATTGAGAGAAGTGGTAATTGCGTGTTCTTCTGCCAATTGAAGTAGAAAGGAAATAGGAAAGAGAAGAATTATGGAGAAAAAAAAAAAGAAAAAAAGAAAAGGGGGAAAATGAGTCATGAGTGATGCGACGGATGAGATGAGGATGACACGCAACATTAAAATGATTATAATTTCGTAGTTGTGAACCTACTTTTATTGAAGAGGAATAAAGTTTTTAATCTCGTTATTTGGGAAATTAAAAGTAAGGAAATCGTATAGACGGTAATTATCTCTAATTATTATCCTCACCACTAAGGCAAGTTGAATCATTAATCTTTTATAACTAAAAGACACTTGTCTTATGAGATTTATTTACTTTTTTTAAAGTATATATGTCCAATTTTTTAGAATAATATAATATTTGATGTTTGATGGAAGTTTTTTAATGCATGTGTAGAAAATAAAAAATTGATTAAACTTTTTTGTTAAGGAGCTGTAATGTCATAATATCAAGTACTAAAACATTATCACAGCTTGTTAACCATATTATCACAACTTGTTAACCATAGGAGTAGAGTGCAACAAAGAGATTTAAGGAAATCATGTTAACAAAACAGGCCTAATAAGTATATCAATACAACAAAACTTCCCAAAAATACACCATTGCATGTGCTAACATCAACAACCGATGGCAAAATATCGTATCTCTAGTGCAATCAAAATAATCGAGTAATTTAAGCCTAGAGTTCTCTCAGCAAATCAAACAAACAGTATGCAGATTGTAAAGACAACACCAGTGAATATGACCGAGTTCTGAGTCTCGCAATTGGATGACCCGGAAAAAAACTTGCTCATAACGAACTCACTCTCAAGTACCCACAAGCATGGGGTTCTGGTCTTTGAACTTATGATACCGTTTGCAAAGTTTCTCGAGTGTTGCCACCGAGTGCTGCAAGTTGTTCAATTTAATATCCATGAACATGCCCTGTAAAACGTGTAAACAAAACTAAATTACTAAGGGTGTGCATGGATACACATATATTCACTCAAATGTGTTTTTTATTTTTTTGTTAATAATGGTTAATTTTGAAAAAGTTCTTATGGTCAGAAGTGAGATTTTAAATATATACTAAAATAAAATAATTAATATTGTTTTGATGTAAAAGTAGGAGAAAAATGTGATGTGTAAAAATGATTGTAAATTAGAGTTGATCTGATGTGTAAAAATAATTGATTGATGATATTTAATTTAATTATATGAAAAGATTACCGCCCGGTTATGAAACATCCCGTTGGGGTTTATATCCGTAGATTATCTATCCTACACTAATCTACATGTGTATCTAACAGTTAAAAAACTCGACGGGATGGTTCCGTAACACGACTGTAGTCTTTTCCTTAATTATATTGAGGATAGTTAAAGTTGAGTTAAATTTGGATATGAATTGAGATAATTTATAAACAAACACACCCTAAACTATATGAAATCAATCACACACACATATAATAGACAACATAAAGAGTCTGCCCGTCCTCCATACCTGATAATCATCACCATATTTCTCCACCAGACGCTTAACATGAACTCTTTGCGTTGCTGTAAGTGGTTGTAGGGACGTGTGTTTACCATCTCGCCGCTTTTTCCCGAGAGCCGACTTCAAATCTACATTAACCCACAAAAGACTATGCTGTTAAAAGATGTCAACTGAAATAAAGCAAGAAGAAACTTAAAAGGTGAAGTACGAATCCTACTGATGAGGAGTAACATTTAGAAAAGTACTATTTCTCAGGCAAAACCACAAAAAAATCAAAGAACTGGATTTGAAATGTCATATCTTAGCCGAGCTCAGCTCATTTATCAATATTGACTAGCCGAGTTCTATCGAATTATAGAAAATTATATTAAAAAAAAAAACAATCATCTTTTCGAGCCTTAGTGACTCTTCGGTTGAGCATAATACAATGTGCAGCTACTTAGCGAATAAAACATTTACATCCCCGACACGAATTATTATGACCACTGTTCAAGAGAAATTGAGCTAGCATGAACAAGTAAAAATTGGAGCAGATGAAACAGCTCTCAGAAATCAACAAAACAAGCAATTGGGCCAAAAATAACCAAACTCCGAAGAACAAAATCGCCAAAGCAGAAGCAAAAAAGAAAAAAACACTGACCATCTTCCTCGAGATCACTGCCGCTATCGACAGGCTCGAACTCCGACACGGGCTCGTCGGCTGGGGGCATCTGGAGGTCATCGCTCTCAACAATGTGAGCCGTGCGCGCCCGCACGCCGAGGAAATTGGGATTCGAAACGACGCCGAACGACTTGTAATTCTCGATGACGCTGCCCTTGTCATCCCACTTCGAGAGCGGGTCCAAGAGAGTTTTGAGCTTCGGCGGAAGATTGAACGCCGGCTTGAACACGTTAGGGTTTCTCCTCGGCAGTCCGACTCGTACTTTCGCCCTTGACCGCTTGTACTTTCTTCTGGAACCACCCATGGCGTCGCTGCTTCGAGCACAGGCAAATTAGGGTTTTGAAAAAGAGGGCTTTAGGGTTTGAGATTGTACTTTGATTTTTATTTATGGATTTCGCTAAATGACACTCTGCCCCCAAAACTTTTGTTATTTCAGCGCCAGACCCTAAAGAGAAAGGTCTAAGAATATGTTTGGTAGACAAATAAGTTAGCTTATAATTTATTTAGTTAGCTTATAAGCTTCTTGTATTCAAATAAACCAACCTCGTTTGGTAGGACGAGCTTTTTTAAAAAACTCGAGCTTATTTGATAAGCTCCTTAGGTAGCTTTGAATTTTTTATTCTAGCTAGCTTATCAACTAATTTTACCAAACACTTTTATCATATAAGCTAGCTTATCAACTATAAGTCATAAAACTATAAGTTATAAGCTAAAAAATTATTGATAAGCTATAAGCTAGTTTATCAGCTATCAACTAGCTTATCAGCTAATTTTACCAAACATAGCCTAAAGCGTGCTTGCAAACAAGTATATCTCTGCCAAAAATAATTTTTTTTTATTAATTAGAGTTAATTTTAAAAAAATGTGATATAATTAGTTGTTAATGAAATTTTAAATTTAGATTAAAATAATATTCAAAAGAAAATAATTAAAATTAATTTAATGTAAAAGTAAGATAAAAATAATGCGAGTGAATATTAATTTATCAGTGAATTTTTTTTTTAACCATTTAGATTTGTATAACACAAATTTTAGCCATATTTTTAAAAAAACCTCTTTTTTAGCCATTTTGGCACTTAAAATGTCAAAAATACCCTTACTATAATTTTTTTTAAAAAAATAATCTCTCTCTTCACTAATCTCTCTTCTCTTTTCATTCTCTTTTCATTCATCATTTCATCTTCACTCATCTAAAAAACCATTCTCTTAACAAAAA
>CACSLK010027752.1:11700072-11725775 GCA_902706635.1 Striga hermonthica | reverse complement strand
AAAAAAAAAAGGTTCACTAAAGAATCACCTAGCTAAACAATATAAGAACACACGAAAACAAACCCATGAAATCCCAGAAACTATTAATCCCTAAAACAAATGCCCAACTACTTGGCTAAACAAAAAGCAAGAGCTACACGAACATCTAAAAAGTGCAGTAAATATCATTTTTTTTCGATAATAAAACCCCAAAATTGCATTAATAAGCTAAAACGGAGACGATTAAGCATGACGGTTTCACAATAAACACAGAGCAGAAAAGAAGATGAAGCTCAATACCTGAGCTGAGCTGCTTGAAATGAGTCGACCAATTTGAAGGAGGGAGCAATTTGATAGCATTTATATGAGACAAATTATCAGACCTCTGTTCGTGAGGGCTGAGAATTAGAAAGGGTTTTAGCTGCATTAACGGGCCAGATCCCAGGGCATGGCCCAACTATTAAGATTAGGCCTGAAAGCCCATGTGGGGAGTTCAAGCCCAGTCAAAAACATTCAAATTATACAGTAGCATGCGTCATTTGATTTTACAATACAAATGGGTAATAATTAACTAAATATTTTTACAGTAGCATGTGTTTAAAAATATTTTTATTTAAAAATTATTGAATTATTAAATTGTTAATATTAGTATTTAAAATTGTAGGTGTTGTTAGAATAGTAGAATGAACAATTTGAAGTGGTTTGAACATGTTTTTCGGAACATATATTAGTACAATACCTCGAATTACACGGATGGTAGTTAAAAAAATTATATTAACGTTATTTAAAATATAAGGGAGATACTTTATTTTTTTTTTTGAAATCAAACACTTTTTTTTTAAATCACAATAATATTTATATATAAATTTAGATTTTCACTTGTATATATGATTTACCCATCTTATGTTATAATAATTTTTCTAAAATAATGTATCCATAGATGACTTTTTGAATTGACATATAATTTTATTAATTTTTAATTAGTATTAGTAGATGTTTTAATTAGTTTTATAATTCGAGATCAATCATGGGAAAAATTGAATATCGAAATCAAACTCCAAGAAAAGAAGAATCAGACAATATAAATAGTGATTATATATGCTCACAACATCGTTTGATTAGTAAAACTCAACCAGCGCTCTTTACATTTTTACATAAAATTGTTGCCACAATTATACTTGGAATATCAGTTGGAACGTTGTCGTAATACTTTTTGTATTGAATTTTCCGTTAAAATATAACTATTTATCAAGGAAATAAATAGCTCGCTAAAGTTGCCGCTATTTGAAAAATAGTTTTTTTTTTGCAGCGTGCCGCTATTTGTATTCATGTGCAATTTAACCGCTAAATCCCGTTAAATCTTCGTTATAGCTCCGCTATAGCTACAGTGCCATAAACGTTTTAGCCCGCTATTTAAAACCTTGCTATTTATTTTAGTTGAGTAGAAATTTAATGGTGAAAATTGACCGTAACATTTTTTCATGAGTTGATGATGATGAGATGTGATGATGAATTGTTGATTAAAGTTTGAAAAATTAGTTAGTTGTGGACACGATATTCCTACAATAAAAAGTGTTTAAACCAGCAAATATTTTTCTTTCTTTTTCTTGTCTCTTCACTTTCCCTCGAGCAAAAAACTATATGAGTAAAAATTAGTGTCTTTGGCCGACTATTACTTGGAGAAATGCTATGGTCCCGTTACGATACCATCTCATCAGGTATTTTAATCATTATATACATATATAATTAGTACTATAAGATAAATGATCTAATGGTTAAAATACCCGACGAGATGATACCATAACGGGATCATAGTTGCACTACAATACATACAAAAAATAAATTATCTATTTTACATTTAAAAATATAATTGAATGGAAGCGTAATTGCACAATTCAATTTGATTTGTTAGTTTCTGCGTTTATTCTTTTATACATTGGAGTTCGTTCGTGCAAACCTCATTTAACCGAAAACTGAACTTATAAAGAACAAAAATAATTACACCATCACAACATTTGAATAATAGGTATCTGTGTAACAATTTGTTTTCCGAGAAAATAACCCTAGGTATTTGCATTACATGTAAAATGACACCGCAATCAAGACATATTATTTTAAAGTGTGAATAATCAAATCTTTCAACAGTAAAAAAAATAAAAAATATTGACATTTATTAGTCCCTCATATTCGTCGTTTTTAAAAGTTGCACAATTATTAAGAATTTTTCTTTTTGCCAATAATAATCTTCATCAACGAGAATAGAAATGAATGTTTTGAGAAACAATGAAGAGTTAATATGAAAAGATGGTATTGTATTTTCAGATATAAAAGTAAAACCACACCAAATTCAACCCTTATTATTATAAAATGTGTACATTCAGATATTCAGTGAGATCAGTGTCTTCACCACCAGCAAGGTCGAATTTGCTTGAATTAGCCCTGCAATCATTTACCATCTACAATACACAAACAATAAACACCACAAGCATTTTTTTTTAAAAAAAAAATAAAGGAAAAAAAAGGCAAAATTAATTAGATAAAAAAGCAATTAATAATTTAACTCCGGCACCGTGTGGCGGTGGTGCACGACCGCGTGTACGGATTGGCCTCGGCGCCCGGCCGGCAGTTGTAGTACGACGCCCCGCGCCGCGAACAGGGGATATTGCCCGGCTGAAGCGCACCGTAGCTGATGTATTTTGTGGTGGCTAATATGCGCCGGTTGCTCTCCGAATCCAGCTCGAACTCGCCGTCCATGCACTCCGCAATCGATCCCCTGCAGGTCGCCGCCGGGATCCAGCCAAAGTCTTCGCCGGCGTTGGCGGTATTGAGGAAGGCGGCCGCCAGGGCTGCGGCGGCGATGAGGAAGCGAAGAAGGTGTGATTTCTCCATTTTTTTTAATATATTTTTTTTTTTAAGTTTTGGTGGTGTTTTTGTTTTGTTTGATTAATTGGCAAAGACACACAGTGTGGGCTGGCGGGTCCGTTTTAAGTAGTTGTGGGGTTAAGTAAATGGTGCTAATACTCTCATTATTCACCAATTTGCCATTCACTTGCATTTTTTATTCCACAAATTTTTGCGTGAGTATCTATGTCATTTATTATGTTGTTTTTTATTATAACGACAAAATTTGTAAGTATATAATTCCAGACTTTAGTATTTTCTTTAATTATGTTGAATAAATATGACTATCTACTATTGCAGGCATGTGTTACATTTATTTTTCTACTTTTTTATTTGTTTGGGATTCATTTGTTTGTTGCCTTCAAATATTATAATATTTGCCGTTTTACAATGATACATAAATTTATTTTAAATTATCATATTTTCGCTTAATGTGTCTTAAATACGACATTTGAGTATGAAAGTATGTATTTGTTGAAATAATATTACTATCTAATCATTAAACAAGCTAACATAGAAACTATACTCTATTATTATCAGTACAACAACAATTCCCTCGGATCATTCTTCTATACCATTTTTATTGCACACATTTGATAAATAGTTTTCCAATAAGTTCTCACGCAATCGAATCGAACAAGTTGAGTTTGAGTATTTTGAGTTTGTGTTTAATTATGCTCGAACACTTTTTGAGTTCTATCATTTATTAATTGAGTTTATTTGTTTAATTGTTCGTCAATATCTTAGTTAGATCATGTTTTATAAACGAGCTTGGTTAAGTGGGATTAATTCGTTCGAAATCACTATAGTCCGACGATATATAAATCTATTTTCAAATCACATTAGATATTTTTGTTGAAAATATCATAAAGTAAATATAAATGAAAATTATATTAAACTAATGTTCTCCGACATTATCGAAACTTCGCAAACATAATGCCCGTGTTCAATCGATTAATAAACAAACTTAATTTTTTGTTTACGTTCAACTCAATTAATAAATAAACGAGCTTTTATCAAATACGAACAAGATCCAACTGAATTTTATGATCCATTTTTGAACGATGCCCCGTAGACTTGGAACTTTTTAGTCGAGAACACGTTATTCTTTCTTTCTTTTCTTTTTTTTTTTTGGCCATAAACACGTTATTCTTTCTAATGTAATGAAAGGGAATAACGTCGGCTTTTGTATTTCAAGTTGTCGATGTTTGTTTAAAATAATAATAATAATAAATCACATTATATTATTCGTCCTCCAAATAATTGAAAATAATTTCGTATTACTATCAATCTAACTATTTTAGTCTTATATTTCTATTCATGCTTAGCTGTTCAGGGTATTTAATTAGCATGCAGAAAAGAAGACCAACAAAAGTAAGATGAACTCGAACAAAGAACATAAATTTTGATAGCTAGAAAATATTGATTCCCAAAGTAATGCAATCATGGAGTTGTTATTTAATTATTGCTAGTATAAGGGAAGAAAAAAATAAGCAACAATTTTTTTTTTTTTAAATATTCATAATATTCTAACAAATATATTACTTTTTTATGATTAAAGTTGCTTTTATGCATAACAAATAATTAAATATTCTTAATATTCTAACAGATATGTATACTTTTTTTTTTGTTAAAGGCAAATTTACCACTAATATCACGACATTTATCTATCGAAGTTGTAATTTAATCACAACCTTTTCACTTATACAAATAATATCACAATCTTTAATTTTTTGCAAACCATCAGTCATAGAAAAGTTGATGTGGTCGAACAATAAACTGAAAATTGTGATGTAATAGTGTGCACGGGATGTGCAAATCGGTGCACCAATTTGCAACGAACTAAAGATTGTGATATAATTTGCAAAAGTGGAAAAAGTCGTGATTAAATTGCAATTTCGAAAAAAGTCATGATATTAAGGACAATTTTTCCTTTTACTAAAGATCATAATAAAAAATAACATGAATACAACTATGACATGATATTTTATAATACTAACTTATATTATTTGTTCAAAAAATATGACAACAAAGAGGCAAATAATTTAAATATATGTATTAGGCAGCTCTAGAGTTGAATACTTCAAAAAATTGTTCATATCAGGATATGCCCAACAACCATCAAATAGGTGAGTTGTCCCAATCTTGAACCTGAGTAAATACTATTAAAATAACCGCAATTTAACCTGCCCACACAAAGATTTTGAATAATTTAATAAGAGGAAAATTGGGGTATCAGATGTGATTCCTTCAGATAATTGTGGCATAAAATATTGAATTAACATAGAATTTGTGACTAATATATATATATAATTTTTTTTTTTTAAAAAAATGTTATGTGGCTTAGTTGTATATGTTCAAGAGCATCATCGTTGTTGTCGAGAAGTTGAATCCCTAAAAGCCAATGAGTCTTTCAATACCTACCATGGAAAATGATGTCCATCAATTTTCTCTCTAATTTGTTCGGTTTTGCTACGAAGCCAACAGTTGACTCCATACTTGAGCCAACCTTCTATATACAATAAATAAACTCACCATATTAATAAAATTATATTAGTGTTATTTAAGTAATCAGAGAATATAATAGATTTACTTGTTGTACATAGAAGGTTGACTCCGATATAGAACCAACTGTTAGCTTCATAGCAAAAACGTTAATTTGTTTATAGTAAAAAATTAAATGAAAAAAAAGCTATTCAAATAATAGTTAGCATAATTGAAAAAAATAAAAAAAATTAAAAATGATTCTAATGTTTTCGAACTACAAATTCCTCTTGACAATTGTTCCATTTTACAAATTGTAAATTAGTTTCACAAGCTTGATGTGAATGTAGAAATAAAATTTTACAAATTAACATTTCAAAATCACAAGATCTTAACACGCAATAAGGTCATCAAACATGGAGAATGCTATAAGTACCTAATAAATATATACTCACATGGAGTGAGGTCCATTTTGGTAGGTCCCACTCGATTGCTACAAGTACCTAATAAATGTATACTCACATAGAGTGGGGCCCACTTTGGTAGGTCTCACTCGATGTGAGAGTTATGTACACCCATATGTACAATATTATATACCTATAGCATTTCTAACCAGATATATCTAGTCGAATATACAAATAGAATTTTCAGACAAATAAATTTTACATTTCACAATTAGTATACAAAATTAGGGGGAAAATATAAATATGCACAACAACTTTCATCAATTAAAACTCCCCTTAGAAATATGAATAATGTTTGTTCACTATCTTTCTAACTTGCTCAAAAATGCTTCCATTGGAGGAATCTCCTTCACAATTTCTAACCAATCAGGCATTCCCTGAGAAGCAAATCTCATCATATATTAGCCTCTCTCGACAACCGAATTTTTCACCATTGGATCAACTGCACATTTTTTCTTGATCCAACGGTGAAAAACCTGGTCTCTGGTGTAGTCAAAAGTAGGGTTGAATTGATTTAGCAGTTTACACACACTAACCCTAAAATTCAGACTAACTGCAAAAATTTATATCATTTTATTGGGGCAAAATCGCCCTTAATATCACGACATTTTTCGAAATTACAATTTAATCACGACCTTTCACATTTCAAGTTGTATCACAATGTTCAATTTGTACTATATCACAATCTTCAATTTGTTCATAGACCACATCAGCTTTCGAGAGCTGGTTTTTAGAACCCGTGCACTGATTTGCAATGAGGGATGAAAAAAAATATATATATCATGAGTAAATTGCAATTTTGAAGGTCATAATATTAGGGGCAATTTTGCCTATTTTATTAATAATTTTTTTTTGGGTCAAATTTACACCTGCCCAAAGGATTGTAACTGGTCTACTAAAATCCCTTTCATTGACAATATCTGTTGGTAATGGGACCTTTTGCAACACATGGTCAATCTCTATATTACAATGAGGGATGCAAAAAAAAATAACCTCAACCTACTTAGTGTAGAATGTTGATAAGAGTGACTTTTTTCAAATTTCAACTGATTATCAATATGCCTCATCTTAAATTTTTGTTTTCTATTTTTTCCCTTTTTCTTTGATGATAATAGTGGAGAAAGGATCACTAACCCGTCCTGATTTCCGAACACGGCCATCCAAACGGAGAATTATGTACACATCCTCACCCGGAGTTATGCCTTCGGACTTCTGTTGATCTTTGATCCACCTGAAATGAGCAGATCATGATAAAATTCGAAACATTATCACATTTTTATATAAGATGTAAAAAAAAAAGGCCCGAGGTAGCAACAAGTAAGCAATGACTTGCAAGTTGCGACTAACGAACCTTTCCCATTCAACGGGGGATACCACCTCTGCACGAAATCGAATTTCCGCCTTGACTTTCGATTTTGCAACTATTGATTGTGCACGATTATCAAAATCTTCCTATTAAAAACCAAGAAGAACAAATCGATCAACTCTCTCCCTCACACACAAAGAGTGGGACAAATCATAAGTGGAGTTTATGATCAACTCACCTATAGGAAATACCATTTTGTTCACATGGATAATGAGAAATATCATTTTAGAGGAAAAATTGCCTTCTATAAAATAATAATAATGATAAAAAAAATAATACTATCTTATTTACAAATGTGATGGTTACCCCTATAGATGGAAGTGATACGGCTGCCTTTCGAGAAAGCCCGAAGCCTTTCTTCTCAACTTGTGATTCTCTGCCTTCTCCCCACACGACGGAAATCAAAATCACTCCTCTTTTTACAAGCTCCGTTCGAAACCTCTCTGCTTTGCGCATGGCCGAAGCTACTGTCTCTTTGTCCCCAGCCAGAATAACCTAATAAGGTCGATGGTTCATTTTCAAGAAAAAAGCACAAGTTGAGAAATATTGAAGTAGTTTTATTACAAGATAGTTTAAAATCCAATTCAGGTGTAAAAAGGAGTTGGTCCACACCTATGATGCTCTGACCAAACAGCGGTTATTATTATTATTATTATTATTATTATTATTATTATTATTATTATTATTATTATTATTATTATTATTGTTGTTGTTGTTGTTGTTGTTGTTGTTGTTATTATTATTATTATTATCATTATTTATGAATTATCTTAAGAGAACTCGAATTGTGAAAGATAAGAGAAGAAGTGTCACTAACAGGCCTTGCTGTGTCCCTTAACTGCACAAGCTCCACAATCCTGTTAGTCGAAAGGCGTAAAGGGAGCCGAGATAAAGTTTCATTCCTTATAATTTGAGTTAGCTGTTCCTCTTCTTTCTTGTTGTCCCAAAAGAACAAAGCCACGAGAACAACAATACCTGCACCATACTGAGCCTGAAATTTAATTGATTTTTTTGAAACAGTTTCTTTTCTTTTCTTTCCTTTTAGTAAATAATATAAAAATAACAAAAACGCCTTTTTATATGAAGCTTGTCATTTAACCTCCAATATTGATTCCTGCATTTCCCGCAGTTTCCAATAGGTCGGGAGCACCGTCTCCACCTTGGATCGCACGAAGCAGCCTAGGAATAGTGAATAATAACGAAATTCCAGCAGCAGCTGTGAATGCGACATAGAAAAATCTTCGAATCCCACGAAAAGGCGCTTGGACCTCACTAATCAGTTTAAGATCTCTCCGGAAGCTAGATCCTATGTCTTCTCCACCCAATACAGCCTGTTCACGACAGAAGGAAATAGCACAAATTTATGGCCATGTTTTGGTAAAACTAGGTGATAGCTTATAGGCTAACTTACAGGTTATAAGTGGTTTTCGAGCTTATAGCTTATAGCTTATGACTTATAGCTGAAAAACTAGCTTATACGATAAAATCAGCTGATAAGCTAATTGAAATAAAAATTTCAACTAGCTGATTTGAAAAGCTACCCAAAAGAAGCTTATGAGAAAAGCTCGTCCTGCCAAATGAAACTTATAAGCTAAAACTAGCTTATTTGGTTACCAAACATAGCTTATATTTACTCATGCTACTTTTATTATTTTATTTAACTTTTGTTTTTCTGTTATCTTTCTGTTAATGGTCTCAACTTAACCTTCCGTAGAATGGAAAAACCACACTTGACATTACAAACACCCACAAATCAAACAAAGCAGGAGAAGTTTCAAAAGTAGTCAACTATGAGTGGCTAACCTCTTCTTGCAACTCTTTGAACTCGGGTGTCGCTCTAAATGAGGCCAAATCGGGATCATTCAGAATGGTGCCAAACTTGAGACCATATTCTCTCAAAGCTGTACGTAAACAGTCAGCAGCTTTCTTTCCTTCCACCCTTTCTCATATGCATAAAGATTATGAAAAAAAAAAAAAAACTGGTTCATGCACAATTATTAAATATCGTGTACATGCTCGAATCTAAATTTCTGATAAAAAAGGATAAAATAAAGAGAAAAGAAAATAATGTCCTTGTACATTGACATTGAGTATCATATCAAAATTGGGGCTTCTATGGAATTGAGTCATTACAACTTCCTCCTAAATCCGAGCATTAGTTTAATATATCAAAACATACCTATACGCATGACAACAGGCTTTGTTATAAAGAGCAGCTTGAGCCTCCAAAGGGTTGGGATCCAAAGTAAGAGCAGTATCAAACTGTGCAAGTGCATCTCTGACCTGAATTATTAAATTCCGAGCAAATCAACACTGGATTTTGGATGAACTCTATCCACAAGAGAAACTTTGAATCAATAACTTATGCATGAAGGCAGTAGCCCTACTAAAATTCAATCAGGAAGCCTCAGGCAACAAAAAATGGCCATAGAATAAAAATCGATGCACAATGTAGATGGGCGGGTCTGCAGGTTAGTCGAGCCAAGACAAACAACACATTCACGAGTCGAGCTTAGTTTAATTACGGAACAAACTGAGCTCAAAACCAAATCCAACTAAACCCAATCAAAGTTCATTGAGCTCTAGACAAGCCTTGAATTCACTGAAACCTCAACTTACTCGATAATCCAAACAAACAATAAAGTATGGTCATAAGTTGAATGCAGAGCAGCTAATTCTACAATTGCCTGTTTCACATTTATACAATCAATTCACAAGTATTCATACTCTGTAAGAAAATGACAGAAATTGAGCATCAACATCATCTGAACTAAACTAGGCATAAGCATAATTGCATAAATTCCTAGATATCAGAAGGAAAAATTCATCATTCTGAGTCTGCCTCCATTGTGCCGTAATCTGAGAATTAGAAAAGTTAAATTACCCGTCCTTTGGCGAAAAGAGAAAGACCCAAGTTGATACATGACTCCGCCGTGGGAGCACTGACTTCCGGCGAAGCGGATGAAGGGGACGGGGAACAGTTGGTCAGCAGGCCGTGAGCGGTTTTCATAGGCCCGATTGTGGCCCGAAAAAATGTGGGCGGAGCTCGATTCCCGCTGAAAAAGCATGTTTCCGATATTCGATGTGACGTGAAATTTGACTGCGAGCAACGGCGGCGGCCGTGGTGCGGTGGCGCAAAAGCTGCGGTGGCCATTAAGAAAACATGAGCTAAAGATTACCTGTTTATCCAAATCTAACGGTTGCCGTCAATTTTTTTTTTTTTTTTTGAATTATTTAATTTAGCCCCATAAATAATTCTCTACTGGCCCGTATTTACAAGTGGAAGCTGGGCCTTATTGTTGATCAGCCCATTAGAAATGTGAATTTCTTCACATTTCTCACTAAACCAGTCTTGATTATACAATTTTTAGACTATCATGTTCTTCTGTCCATGGTATGGTGTGGACCTATTAATATTTTTCAATTAATATAATCATATATGGCGGTAGTTGAATTTAAAATTTACTAAATAAGCATATTACAAGATTAACATGTTCATCGATCGACTGATGTAGCGAAAGATTAATGTATCGCATACAATCAGTGAATATAATATTAACGTAGCATTTTTATTTTTGTGCATCTAAATTTTGTTGCATTATTCTTACAAAGTGTTTAGTAATTGCATATCCAATTAGAATCCCACATCCGAGAGCATTTTACGTGGTCGTGATTAAGGAAGATTCGATTGAGTGCGAAAACAAAATTTTCCCATAATGCAAAAAATGAGGCTATAAATTCAAGATTCTCGTTATCCATGATCCCTTTGGATCATATTCTTCTATATGAGATAAAAGTTAAAAGCAATATAAATTAAAAACCAAAAAGTAATTATTCGTATTGGATTGGAAATGACCACACTCGTTGGCAAGATAATATAAGTGAGATGTCCAAAAAAGCCATATGTTTAGCCAAACTTTCCTTTTTTTCCTTGCTTTATTCCTTTCCTTTTAATCTTTTGTCCTCATATTTTTCAAGATTTATCATCCCCATTTTATCTTAAAGAGTAAATTTCTCTTGGGTTAGAGCAATAGTTGGTAAATTTGCAGTTGAATAGATGCATAGGTGAAAGACGGTTTTGTTATGAAGCCGACCCACCAGAGGTGAAGATTTAAAATGCATCCCATCCTAAATTGAAGCCCAAGAAAATAGAGAGAAAAAACTAAAGAAAAAAGAAAACAATCACAATGTTCCACCACAACAATTCTTAGATATATAGACCACAAAAATACACCATTTTCCATGCATAGTAGGGGTGTTATTCGAGTCGAGTAGCTCATATTCGGGGACGCGCTCGTTTAATAACTAGTGTGTTAGGAAAGGCTCGCCTCTGCTTAACTCGATTAATAAACCTAAAACTTCAAACGAGCTATTATTGAATATGAAATTTCTGTTCGCGTATAAGCTCGACCCGACTATTCCATTTAAAACCCATAAAAAGTAAATATAAAAAATAAAATAAAAACAAGTTGTTAGCAAACAAGTTCAGCTGAGATCAGTTAAAAGCTCGAGTTTTCACGAGTCAAATGAGTTATGTACACGAACAACTCATCTGGGCACAGCTAGTTAGATCCTCAAGACCTTAACACTAACTAACAATTACTCATAGTTGTCTCAAGACTTTAAGACTTACAATTACTTATGATTACATACATTATAATGAAGCTAAGGACATCAAGAAAATAAAAGGGTCTCAACCAAAGAAAGACATCACCTTCATAAGGATAAATCCCACTTGGGTCATTCACTTTTTTTCAGCTGGCTGAGCTTTGAACTTTGATAAACAAAATCTTCTTTACTCAGAGAGTAAAGAGAAAATGAGGTTTTCAAGACACACAAACTTGCATCACAGTCTGGCATAGTAAAAGTTGCATCACATTATCGAGCAACCGTTTTCATCATCGGCAAAACTTCCATCACGACGATTATGATCAAAGACCGGTTCAGACGGTAAAGTTGGCGAGTAATAATACGGGCGTGAGTATGTATAATAAGCAGTCATACTTGCAGCATTGTTGTAGCTCATCCCATATTCCGGGGCCGGGCAGTAAAAGTTCGGATAAGGAAGGATTTGCTGATGTGGCAGGTTCTGGTTCATTTGGTCGGCCGGTGGGCCCGAGATTCCCGACAGTGGATTAGATCCACCGTTTCCTGTTGCTGCTGGTGCACATGCACCACCACCAGCAGCATTCGCTGAACCCGAATTCCCCTTTTTCTTTTTCTTTTTCTTTTTCTTCTTTTTATCGCCACCGTTTTGGTTTGCATTTCCATTTTCATTACTTTCTTTCGTCGGATTATCAACTTGCTCGATATCGGTAGCACTCTCATCCTCATCGGAGTCCTTCTGCTTCTTCTGCTTTTCCTTAGGCTCGGGATTTTCTGACCAGAGGAAAGCATTTTTGCCCGATTTTATGAGCTTCTTGGTCAACGTTTCGGCTTCGACATTTCCAGCCACAGTGACTTTGTGTTGTTTTGCATCTATCTCTATCTTATAAACTCCTAGTAAAGATTAAGACTTTATCAAGTGTTTTTTAGAAAAAAAAAAAAAATGATGCAAAATAAATAACCAAAGAAAAAGAAATGAGGACAAAAATATTATGTTACCTTCAATACTTTGAAGGACTTTCTTTACTTTCCTCTTGCAGCCTACACAGTGAATGGACACTCTCAAAGCCCATGTCTGCATAAAAGTAGTATACGAGTAAAAGTATGGATTAACAAGCAGATAAAAAGGCCGGAAAATGATCGTTAAAATACATCGGGATATCAAACAAAGTTACCTTGTATGTGAGGGGTTCACAGCAATCACCGCTAGCAGATTCTTTCTCCATCAAGAGTTGCCGTGAGAGTGAGAAAACGATTCTCTTTCTCTCTTGGTGTAGAGCTTGGATACAAAAATGGAGGGGAATATTTGATCAAATGGACAACTTAGGATCAAGTTTATATATAAAGTAGCAAAGATGAAATGACTAACCTGCCCCTTGACTGTGGAAGCCATATCAGAAGCACCATTGTAAAGCCATATTATGTGACTTGATCAGAACAATAGCTGACCTCCTTTTTGTGTGGTTAAGGACTGAGAACACTTTGATCTTGATGTACAAAGAAAACGCCTTATCTATTAAGTGACGTCTTAACCGAGCTCCTTTATGAGGTCATTTTTCGAAAGAGAGATTATTTTCACTGTATTGCGGATTAATTAGAGCTCCACAGTTTATTGTGAAACCAGTTTTAGATATGGGCACATGAAGGGGGCTCATCTTAATAAGGCAAACCTTGTAAACTTTCATTCTCATTGTCCCACTCATAGAATCCCTACAAGTAGTAAAAGAATGTCTTCCAATTACAAGGACAATTGCTTAAACGATTCCAACTACATATATGCCAAATTTTCATGCCGCTCGAGTTATTTACGCAATTAAAAAAACCAAATGTACTGTAGAATGCAATATGGTTCTACACTTTACAATCAAACATCCAAAAGAAGTAATAATATTTTTAGCACCATAAGTGTCATTATATTGGCGAAAAATGAAAGCTTCGCACTACGAAAAAGAAAAAAAGGTCACGAACATAGGAAAAAGAGGCCAAATTGTTGAAAAAAAGACAATGATCCTTAAGCAATAATCATAAAAGAACAAGGATAGTAAATTATGTGCTCGTCTCGTACTTTAAGATTCCTCAATGATCATAAATTTAGAAACATATGATGGAGAGGGTGTTTTGAGTACTGTATAGGATTATCATGGTTACTCTCATAAACTGAGAAGGGAAAATAGAAAGCTCTCGGTCACCGAAACATGAACCAAATGCACTACGAAGATCATCAGATTCTTGGAGACGTAACAGAAATGTAATGCAATAATGTAATGTATAAAACCTGAAAACAGAAAAATGTCACCTGATTGGGAATGCAAAAAGAAACATTACTGGTTAAGCTTGCCTTGGCCTGGACAACTGCAATTCAGAATTATAAAACCTTTTGTCAAGTAACCCGCCTATATTTCTCGTTGAGGCATTTGAACAAACAGTTTCAAGGCACTACACTGAAAGTATAAACAAGGCAAAGAACTAACAAAAGTATCAAGTAATAACGGAAATGTTACAGTCCGTTACGGAAACGAAACTATTCTGCCGAAATTTGTACATTATGTAACAATCATAAATAGTTGATTTAATGATTACAAACTATAACGGAAATGTTACAGTCCGTTACGGAAACGAAACTATTCTGCCGAAAATTTGTACATTATGTAACAGTCATAAATAGTTACAAACTAGGACGAAACGAAAGGAGAGCCTATACTATTACGACTAAACGCTGACCAAATGGGCAAATATAGAGAATTGTTTTATAATTTATTTGTTTTATAATTTATTTTATTCTATAAGAGGTACCAAAATTAGGGTTTGGCCATTGCTACTCCTTCGATTTCAGTACCGAAATTCTTCATATCTGCTTCCTCCTTCGGCTGGAATACTCAGGTAATTAATTGATTAATGGCTCCTTTGAATAATTTCTATGAGTTTTCATTTCTGTTTCGAACCAATTAACCGTGGACAAATTATTGGCAATTGGATGTGTTTTTAATGGGATGGGCGAGATTGATCACTGCAGATATCTGCACAGACTGCACTCAACTCGTTTTCACTTTTGCAGGTAAAGTCAGCCGGAATTCATTTTCCCGGCCGATATGAGAATAGTTGGATTGACCGGAGGTATAAGCTCCGGAAAAAGCACAGTATCCAACCTCTTCAAAGCTCACGGTATCCCCGTTGTCGATGCTGATGTCATCGCTCGCGTATGACCTCTCTCTTTCAAATTTTGTAAATTGTTAGAGTCCGTTTTCTGAAATTATTTCCCTGTGCCGTTGCACTTACTTATGTTGCTTGTTGGGGTTCTGTAGAATGTCCTGAAGAAAGGGACCGGTGGATGGAGAAAAGTGGTGGCTGCATTTGGGGATGAAATTTTGCTCTCTACCGGAGAAGTTGATCGGCCGAAGCTGGGCCAGATCGTGTTTAATGATCCTGATAGACGCCAGCTTCTTAATCGGTAATTTTGTTACATTCTGCCTTTTTGTTTTGTATTGCTCGAGTTAAGAAAGCTTGGATTCCAGTTGTGCTCTCAATAACTTGCTGTCAATATAATCATTGGTGAAATCTCGGTAAAGATTTGATCTTTACTTTGAACACTGTCTTGAAAAAGGTTCTAATAAGTTTTTAGTTGATCTGAAATTACCTTAGCAAAGTAGGCTGAGCTTAGTTTAGTATCTCTGCATTGGTATACTAATCGAGACATTAAACATGTCGTTACTGTTGTAGACTGTGATATCCAGTAAAGTTCGCGGAAAAGCTATTTTTGTTCATTCAAGTGAATGCTTGATAATTAACACTCTTGAATACCCTTTTCTGTTCAGAAACAGATTCTATGCTTCTGGAGGGTTGGTGCATGGGTCGTTTTACGATTTTGTACAAATATGAGATTAGCACTTAGATTTTTCTGAACGGCATTAAGTACGGATTTATTTATAATCGGTATCAAAATTATCTGAAAAATTATCGGTGATGCTCTCAGGTTACTGGCCCCTTACATTTCATTTGGGATTTTCTATGAAGTTCTCAAGCTATGGATCAAGGGTTGTAAAATAATTGTTCTTGACGTGCCCTTGTTGTTTGAGGCCAAGATGGACAGATGGACTAAGCCCATTATCGTAGTATGGGCCGACCCAGACACCCAACTCGAGCGGCTTATGTTGAGAGATGGGTCCACATCCGAAGAGGCCAAAAGTAGGATTAATGCTCAGATGCCTCTTGATCTGAAAAAGTCCAAAGCAGATATTGTGATCGATAACTCGGGGTCATTGGGAGATCTGAATGAACGTTTTGAAGAGGTATTAGTACACGTCAGCAAGCCATTGACGTGGGCTGAGTTTGGACTTTCTAGAAATGGAGCTATTGTGGCTTTTATTTCTGTTCTTTTCGGTGTTATTGTATTTCGAAAGGCTTTGTGACAGACAGTGTAGGATTCTTATGAGGATTTTTTTGGTAAATTCTTACGAGTGTAATAGCACGATCAAGGGTATTATTCTTTCGACTTTTGAACTGTAATTGAAGTTCAAATGTAGTTACATGATTGAAATAATGGATAATGAGTTACATTTGGTGAGAATTTAATTCGTTTGCTCTTATCAGCATATGCACGTGCGAGGTATGCAGTATGCTCTCAATCGCACTCAGGAAATCGAGTGAAGAAAATTGGTGCCGAGGTAAGGGATCACGCTTCATAAGGCCACATTATCTTCGCCTTTTGCAGATTTTGCTCTTACATTGATGAACAGTCTGATTTTATATTATTATTATTATTATTAACTTTTTTTGGTGTTCATCTTTCCCGAATTTGAAGTCTGCTGTTAGGATGGCAATAACATTGAGTATGAATGTCAAAGAATTTTGTACTCGAGTCGAAGAATTCAAGAAACATGTTCATTTTGTCTCATCAATGTGATATCTGGTTTGGACACTGCTGCTCGGCCTAAGTACATTTACAACCTAATGTTCCTTCGAAGTTTTGAGTCTAGAAATAGAATGAGCTTTTCATTTTAAGAGATCTTTGTGTTTTTCTTCTCTTTACATGAAAACTAATATGTGGTTAACTTCTGGTGATTCCCAAATTAGTTTCTGAGAGTTTTGAAATTCCACAACAAAATAGTGATGGCGAGCGCAGAGCACTGTTATCTGTATTTAGTCTTTGATTTGTTGCATTCTTTTTTTCCTTTCGTGCGAAAAACAGAGAATCACAAAACCAAATTTATTCATCAGCGATCAACGCAACAGACAACTTCAAATTTTTTTCAACCTCAAACGCGTGAAAAAGCAGCAACATCACACAACAAAAGCAAAAGGCGAGCCAAGAAGAGCACGCCAACATGAAAAAAGGTAAAACCGTGAAAGTAAAACACTCCTTTATAGCTGAATTCATTAGCTGCATCAAATTCAGGGGTTATTTTTCATCGCAACGACCTTCTGCCAGGCTGGCCTGGCCAGAATATCCTTGGCCCAGGCGTGCACGTGGGCCCGGGCCTCGATAATCGCCTTGGCACGTGTCCCCATTAGGCACTCCAATGTCGGGAGGTGGCTGAGGTCAGCTAGGGTGAACGCATCCCCACACAAGTACTTGTACTCCGCCAGCCTGGCTTCGTACACGTCGAGGACCTTTGCCAGCTTGGCTTCTTCCTCGTTTACAACAGCCTCGTCTGTAGCCATCCCCAGGAAATGAGGCTTGGCTAGGAGCTCACGGATGAGCTGCGATGCTGGTGGGTCAAAATGCTGGGCCTCGACCTCAAGCCCAAGGCACACAATCGCCATCTTCTTGGGCTCTGTGAAGACGAGTGGAGTCCCTTTCTGGGCATGTGCAAATGCAATGTAATTGTTGATTGCCCTCGATTCTGCATTACAATAATTATTACCGAGTTACTACAATACAAAAAGACGGATCGATAAATTGACCGAATTTGATAATTACCAAAGAGCTTCAGGTCATCATCCTGAAAAGCTGGGATTTTTCCAAATGGCTGCACAAAAAAAGACATTCAAGAGAGTTCAATATATATATACTTCGAAATTTTAGTTAATATTTTTGGATATGTGCTTACATTGAGGGCAAGGAAAGTCTCCTGCTTGTGTTCTCCAGCTTTCATGTCGATTTGGACAAACTCGTAATCGAGTTCCTTCTCATGGAGGCATGCGAGAACTCTCTGCACTGGAGGCGAGAACACCATACCGTACACCTTCATCGTCATTTTTAATTAATCGAAAGAAACTTAATTAATTACTATTGATCAATGGTTTTTTTTTTGTTTATGAATGATAGATGCATTAGATGGTGCATGTATTTATACTAGTTTTAGATGAATAAACTATTTTATTATTAATATTATTATTATTATTATTATTTTTTTCTGGAACTTTTGACTGATTATTGGGCTCGTGAAATGATATGTTTGAGTGGTGAATTTCAATATGTTTGCGTATTCCTCGTCGGAGATTATGGCTTTAGGGGAAAATGGTATTGCATGCTGAACATGTCTCTTTGAATTTATGTTTGAAAAAACGAAAAAGAAAAAGCTGATAAATTGATTACATTAAATTGGAAGGTTCCACACTAAGGGCAGTGCAGTCAAATTTATTTTAATTAAGTAATTTCCTTTGAGAAGTATTCAGAAGCCTCTTCGGTCTTCAGAGGTAAAGTTCGTTTTGTTTGCGTAGTAACTGTGGATGGTAATTACGTCAGTTCGTGCATCATCATAAAGTAAACAAATACCAATGGGCCTTAAATCTAATAGACCAGATTCCGTAGTAAGAGAAAATTACCCCCTGTACACTTGGTATGAAAATATTACTAGTACGCTACCCGCGCGATGCGCGACCTGATGTTATAAGTGATGTGGGTACATAATAATTCAAATGAATGAAAAGTTATTCAATAAAAAGTATAATATTTTTTTGATTTATCACATCTTAAAATTTTTATTAAAAAAAATTATAACTCTAGAAACAACAATAATGTGCGACAGTATGTGATTAAAATATAGAATATGTTTTTTCCTTCAAATTTTTAAAATTAAATTCATTAAACTTACAAAAAAGAAACATATATGGGATATTCAATATAATAAAGTATTTGTCATATTAATTTCCTGATTTTTTTTATTTATAAAATTGTCTCTTTAATAAAATAGTTTTCATTATCTTGAAACAAAATAAAGTCATTGTTAGTATTATACAAATAAATTGCTATGCACATAATTAATGTTAACATATATGAGTCAATTAAAATTAAGAAACATAAATTGAATGCTTGATTAAAAACACAAAGACGGCCCAACTTTTGGTCTCATGTATCTAGTTTTAAATTAGACCCACGTGTTTTACTTTTTATTAAAAAAATTAAATATCAGCCATTTATTTTTAGTAAAATAAGTGTGAGGGTGATATGAGAATATGTGCATAATGGATCATTTTTTTGTAAAGTTACAGATAGGTCGTTAATAGTTAAAGTTCAAGTAAATAACATATCACTTGTTTTTCACTTGGAAATCATAAGAAATGTTATTTACTATAATTTTAGAAATGTACATGGACAGAATTTTTGTAAAGTAATAAGAAAAAAACATTTAAATTATATTACATAAATTCTAAAATAATAAAAATTATTTGTTTAAACAAACATTAATGATATATGATAAGAAAAAAGTAGTTGGTATATGTGTTATATGAATAAAAAATTAATAATATTGATGACAATATGTTATTTTATTCATTAAAAAAAAAACAGCTACATACTTGAAGATCGATAAAAGTTAAAATGATGATAGTTTCTTTAATAGCAAATTGTTATTTATCTCAAATTTTAGACCTATATAGAACAAATGATACCAACTAAAAATAAATTAAATTAAATAACGATACTTTTTTGGCTCAAACTATTTAATTAATTGGTACTGAAATACATATAAAAGACCTTGTATAATATAGATTTTCACTGAATAATAGAATAATAAATATGTATTTTCTTGCCCAGTCTTCAAAATAAAAATCACGCCATTACTGTTCCCTCTTTCTTATGGTTGGGATACTCTCACTCTTTCTGTCATCATTTTCTTTCTCTTTTTTTTTTCTCTTTTCACAATACTCATTTCGTATCATTACCATATCGCTTACCCATAAACGAAACCTAACTTCATGTCATGTTCTAACACAAAACCATCTCATTTTTTATTTCGCATACAAACTTAACAGTGTATGTCCGTCTAATTGTTAACAGTAAGAAAACATTAGGTCTATATATCAAAATATATATTTTTTTTAGACTTTTAAGATATTTTACTTCCAAACTATATTCCTGAAACATTCAAAATGGTAATAGTCAATGTTAGGTCAACACCAACACTTACTTTACATGGAATTTATGATAATTTTAATTTAACTTATTTTTTAAATACATGTTGATAAATTCATGAAAAATAATAAGAATAAAAATATTTAAATTATAATATATAATTCTAAAATAATAAAAAGTAAACAAACACTTGTGCTATGTAATAAAGAAAATATAATTGTTGCATCTTTAGTATGTTGTGTGAAATTTTATCTGTCACAATCTGGCCATTCTAAAAATTTAATGATCGATATATAAACAAAAATTAATAATAAGATTACCCATTAGGCATTTTCTTTTCAAAAATATATAATTACATAAATATGGGCCAAGAAATAAACTAAAATGAAAAAAAAAACTATGCACATACGTCTAAATGGTCTCTTCAAGATTTTGGAAAAAGGTAAAATAAATTGTACTGACGAAATATTAACAAAATTATACAAACTATGTATTTTGGCCAAACAACATACTCCTAATCACAACAAAATCAATATGAAAATGCCTAATATATAACTGGAAATTAATTAAAAATTGAACGATATATATGTATTTTCCTCTCCATACTTCACAATCGAAGCTATTTTAATGTATTTTGAATATTTTTTTATGATTATGATATATAATGCTCCATATGAATATATTAGAACTCTTTAAGAATTAAATATTTTAATAGATTTTTTTTGGAATTTATTTCGTCATGTTTTCTCTTTTTAAGTTATCGATCGGTTGAAAAGGTAAATATGGATATATTTAATAAATATGAGGTTATAATTAAACTTGGACTGGTCCACCAATCAATAAAAACAATTTTATAATCATTTGTGAAGATAGGAAAAATGTAAATGAAAAATTGGATTGGAAATTTACAATAATAATATTTTTAAATTAGCCTTTAATAGAAACAATATATTGATATTATTTGAATTATCTATAACTGCTAGGTTTTCAATTTTTATGCTATAAGCTTTTATTTTGCCGCATTATATTGGTCTACATAGAATTTGACGAATTTGTTTCAAATTTATTTGACCATGAAAATTGGAGTGAAGTTTCCAATGTGTTATTATGTATAAATTTAATTCTATTGTTATGGTTATGAAACCTAAATTTAAATAATTTTACTTCCCAAGTAGGTTATCTGCAATTTTTTAGACCTATTTTCACTTGGTTTACACCTTGACCCAAAAAAACCTATAGATGCATTTTTATTTTTTTATTTTGAACATTATGTCTCTTCTAATTTAACTACATGTAAAATTTAACTTTATTATTTTTGTCATTGCTTTCTCTTTGTATCTTCTTTCTAGTTTTGTTTATATGTATAATATGTTTCAATACAAATATGTCGATCTCATAAACATAAATAAAGTTTTGAAAGAAAAATATTTTTTATTGATATTTCAATTGTATAGATATGTATATACTTTTAATTTTGAGAATAATTGTTAATATGTTATAATGTTCTGTTTAGTTTTTATGATTTTTTGCAGTGAAAATTTTACTCAATGAATTAAACATAAAGACATCCTATAAAAATGATGTCTTTTAATCTTTTAAATTCTATAAACTTTTATTTTACCGCATTATTATAATTAAATATATGTTAGGTTTTATATTATGTGGTTACGAATTTACAATTTCAAAATGATGCACAATTGTGAAACATGTATAACTAAATTAAGACTACATTAGGCTCTTATATTGTGGTTTTATAATGAAAACATAATATAGTTTTATAATTTAAAATATCCAAAGTGGAAGGTTTTAAAAATTTAAAGAAATAGTCCATTGAGGACAATTAATAGAAAATTTGACATTAATCATTATGTTTTTTTTTTGTTTGATCTAATTATTAGTTTTATAGAGATGTGTAGAATTAGCACAACATTCTAAACAATTATCAACTTATTCAACATTCTCAATAATATTATTATCTATTATACACAATTTCAATAAGACTTTTAATTTTTAGACAATATTTATTGATTTTATCAAACCATTAATGAGTAACATTTAATATAAAATGGGAGGGAAAGCAAATTTTTTTCCAGCTGCTTCAGTTTAATATATATATAGATTAAGTGTACCAGAACAGAAATTATTCATCACAATTATGTACTAAGTATTAATTAATTATATAATTACATTTAATTATGGCCTTTGAGTCAGTTTTTAAAAACAATCAAAAAATACACTCAATTAAAATCTTGCATGATATTCGGGAATCGTATCAATCTACAACATCTACACTCAACTAAAAATAAGAAAACAAATCTCGTATCCTCTCTCTAAATAGTGTAAACTCCATCTACCATCAATAAATAATTTCATCTCTCCATTATCTTTCCAAGAACTTCATCTCGCCATTATCTATCACCGAAAATTTTAGTCATCTTCACTAAAGAAATCAACCATTTTCTCTCAAAGAACTTCATCCAAAAAAAAAAAAAAAACTTCGTCTGTCACTAAAAAAACTTCATATCGGTTATAAAAAACAATTGAACTAATCTTTGCAGTTAATTGAAGAATGGAAAAGCGAAAAAAAATTGATGTCAAATCCTCCAAAAGTGAAAGAAAAAAGCTCCAATTTCAGAAAATGGAGGCCCCGAGGCCCGAGCCGTGCCAAAAAATCTAATACGGAGACGGCCGAGTGTGGGCCGACGATGGCGATGATTTTTTTTCTGAACATAAAATTTAACCAAAAGAAAATAAGTTGATCGCCCACACCAAGAAAAACAAGGCTCGAGAAAACAAGGGGAAAGAGAAAATTGTTGACTCTCACAATGAACAAGGGTCCGATTCGTTTTTCGAAATTGGTGAGGAGGAAGAATCAAATTCGAGTGAAGCATAATTTTTACAATGTATGACAAAGATTTGAATTGCAGTCTAACCACGAGCAAGTTATTCTCCAATCAGGTGTCATTGGGTGTATATGAATCCTTGCCAAGCATCATATTGATGTGATTGTTTCTCTTTACATTACCTTAGATAGAAACCTTAATCACGTAGTAGTTGATAATTTTGTAACCTCAATAAGTTGTTCTGGTATTGTCCTGGAAGGAAAATAAGGGAAAACAATTAAAGTTGTAGTGTGCATTGGTGAAACGAGTGTAGAATTTCGTTATCATGTTTCTACAGAAATGTTAAACATAAATCTTTTTCAGAAATGTATTTTTCAACTGTTATCATGTCTTTACAGAAATGCTTATATGTTGATTATATAACGTATATATACATTAGATTCAATGTAAAAAACATAAATCTCAGACTTGTTTATCTTATGTATAACTGCATTTGATTTAGATTTTGCAGTCATTCAGAATTGTGTATTATGTTTTATACCGTTTCAAAATTGTTTATGTGTTGTTTATCTTATGTATAACTACACGGTTAATATTAGAGAACTGTCCGATCATATTTATCTGATGTATATATACAGTATATCTAAATATATATTTGGTGGTTATTAGGCAATATATTTTGTGGTTTAAACTGCAACTCATGTAATATGAAAATATAGAAACAAAACCAAACATAAACACACAAAAAAAGCATATTTCTTTAACAATTTTTTTTTTTTTTAAAAAAAAAAACGTCTAATTTAGGAGCTATAGCTCCGATCGTTTTTTTTTTTTCTACAATTCAAAACAAAAAATGGAGATGAATATCGCCTTCTCCGGTTTAATTTGTAAAATCTCGTACACAATATGGTAAGTATCATATTTGAATTTCTGTTTTAATACAAGAAAAGAAAAAGGAAAACAAAAAAAAGAAAAACTGTTCAAAATGCATAAGTATCGGATTAATTGAGTACATAAGTTAGGAAAAGTAACCGTAGATATGATAATAGTTATCCACAGAATTTCACATTTAACAAAAGACTCATAGCATCGTAATTTTAAAAATAATATCTATATATATATAATTGCTGGCATGTAACATTTAATAAAACATTTAATAAAACCTCTAAAATCTTCCCTCCATTTTCGGTTACAAAATTTGTCATTCATATTTTTTACTTCTCACATTAATACATCTTAATGAGTTTAATCATGTATGTTTCTATTATATTATATATTAGTTATTGCTAATACCAACTAATAATAATTCATAATAAATTTAAATTACATAATTATAAACAATTGTTTCAAGTTATGTATTTTAACATCAATATTATCTTTTTTTTTTGTATCTCATGAAAAAATTTCTTTAAAAACAATTAGTAAATTGTTTTAATAGCATAGTCAAACAACTTAAGAAGCTTATAAACAATTATTATTTTAATAATAATAATAATAATAATAATAATAATAATAATAATAATCAAACTGTTATTATCTAATGATAATAAACAATTGTTCATAATAATAAAATCGTTAATTTATTTTTCCTAATGTTCAAATTTTTTAAAATGTAATATGTTCATTATCTAGAATTTTAATATTAAATTCTCAAATATTACTTACTAATATTTTATGTACATCTGTGCATGTGCACAGGATATCTACTAGTGTGTGTAAATTTCCCGTTTAGTAACAGCTTGAGCTCATGGGCCCATACATTGCCCCAAACATACTTATTTTTCTCGAATTACCTTATTTTTAATTTAAAAAATTATTATTTTTATGTATTTTAAATAAAACACTAGAGCTAAAAATTGTATTTGCCAAGTGACATTTCATTTTCAGTGAGGTTTGTTGGTTGATTGATTGATTGATATATAGCATCTTAAAGTTATACATTTATAAAATGAGGCGAATTGAGCCGAGCTCAAACAAGCCGATCTCGAAACAAGCCAAATGCTCATGTATTAATGAGGTACTCATCTCGAAGCAAGCCAAATGCTTATTATAAATTTAAGTTGTAAAGAACTCTAGCTGAACTCGAGTCATATTGAGCATTGAGTCGATCTTGAACATCGATTTCAGCTCGAGCATTCTAATTTTTTTCTCAGGAGTCGAGTAGAACATTGTTTTATGTGTCTCGTTGAACTCGAGCTCGAGTAGTGAAGAAAAAAAAAGTTTGATCTGCGCACGAGAAGGTCCGTATTTAACTTGACTTGACTCATCTCCAGTCCTACATACAACAACTTTAAGTACAAATATCTTAATGAGTTATATTTGGTGAGAATTTAGTTTGTTTGCTCTTATCAGCATATGCACGTGCGAGGTATGCAGCATGCTCTCGATCAGCGAAAAACAGAGAATCACAAAACCAAATTTATTCATCAGCGATCAACGCAACAGACAACTTCAAATTTTTTTCAACCTCAAACGCGTGAAAAAGCAGCAACATCACACAACAAAAACAAAAGGCGAGCAAAGAAGAGCACGCCCACATGAAAAAAATGTAAAACCGTGAAAGTAAAACACTCCTTTATAGCTGAATTCATTAGCTGCATCAAATTCAGGGGTTGTTTTTCATCGCAACGACCTTCTGCCAGGCTGGCCTGGCCAGGATATCCTTGGCCCAGGCGTGCACGTGGGCCCGGGCCTCGATAATCGCCTTGACACGTGTCCCCATTAGGCACTCCAATGTCGGGAGGTGGCTGAGGTCAGCTAGGGTGAAC
>CACSLK010027752.1:11670876-11687624 GCA_902706635.1 Striga hermonthica | reverse complement strand
AAAAAAAAAAAAAAAGATAAAGAAAGCTGAACGCGGAGCCTCTCTGATACTTCGACCATGTAACTTCTCTCACTCTCCCAATCTCAAACAGGCTAACAGCCTCTCCGATACTTCGACCTTCATCCACACCTCCGCCTCCGTCTGCCTTTGATCGAGATCGACCTTCACCTTCGTCCTCCGCCCCCGGCTTCCGCCTTTGAGAATCGATACCGACCTCCGCCTCCGAGAATCGAGCTAAACTCTTGCCTCTGCCGCCGGTGTCCACCTTCGAGAATTGAGCCAACTTTCCCTGTCATTATCGAATCTCGTTTTCTTTGTCTCCATCGATCTCCTTTTTTACAGTTTTTTTTCTTTCTTTTTTTTTCTTTTACAGTGTAAAAGTTATTATAGTAGGTTTTAATTGGAGAGAGAAAATTTAATAGCTAGTATAATTGCAAAAAAAGTTAAAAGATTAGTAAATGTGCAAATAAAATTGTTTTGAATGGTAGCTGGTGTAATTTCCTCTTTTTTTTAGGTGGCCGTGATTTGGGCTCAATTATTGGGCTTACTTCTTTAGATGTTCGGCCCAACTAAATTAGCAAATGTCTTGTTCGTAATTTTCTCTTCTTGATCAAGGCGTTTGACATCTCGAGCTAAAGCCCATAAACTTATGTTTAGATCGACTACGGCCCACTAACAATAATTTAGTTGGGCCTGTAATGGGGGCGTTATGCTGTGCCCAATCTCAACTGAACTTCTTGAGCTTCAGAAAGAAATACTTAGATAGTTATAATTTTTGAATAGATATGAATATTTCAATATTGGAACGTCAATTTTATACTATTTCATAACTCTATTTTCGTTTTAAAAGTGTAAGTGATCGACCTCAGACTAACAACAACACTTGTGCTAAAAGTATATGAATGAAATGAATGAAATATTATATAATAAACTATGTTGAATAATTTAATTTTTACTTTAAATATTATACTACTAAAATTATAGTGTGAGAAATAGTGTAATGTTTTTGAAAAAATAAAAATAGCCTACGAGTTGAAAATGAATTTTAATTAATATTATGAAAAATCCCAGAAGTTCTTACCAATACAAATTTAGACAAATCATGTAACAGATTGTCTTGAGTTAGTGTAAGGGCTAATTGTAAATGATTCACATCACCCTTTTGAAGGTATTTTCTCGAACATCTTGGCACTCCTGGATTCTTTAGAATGTGAACTTTGTCAGCGTATCAATCGACTTCATAATACGATTGCTCATGCCATTGCTAAATGGGCGGTGGGATCCAAAACCACGATAATGTGGTCAGATTGTATTCCAATCTTTTTTTGATTCCAACGAAAAAGTCCAACGGCAAAAATTTCCGTTGGAAATTCCAATGAATATTCCAACAAACTTAATTTTATGTTGGAATAAGTGTTGTATAGTTGAGGAATTCCAACGGATTATTTCCGTTGGAATAGCTGTAGGAATTTATTTCCATAGGATTTTTCGTTGGATATTTACTATTCCAACAGCCGTTTTTTCAACGGATTTTTATACATAGGAATATCCGTTGGAATAACTATTCCAACGGAAATATAAAAAATTCCAACGGAAAATTTCCGTTGGAATGTAAGAGTTTTTTTGTAGTGCTCGCTATACGCCATTGTACGTTTTTAAGGTACAATGAAAAAAAAGCACATTGTCTTCATAGAGAATTGGCTCAAGGGGGCAATATATTGACTAATGATTTGAAGTTGGTTGGTTTTAGGGTGAAAAGTGATTTAAAATATTGTTTCTCTTTTTTGGGATTATCTATCTTTACATGTCAGTCAAAAAGGTATGAGATTGTATATATGAAAGCAAAACTCCTCAAGGGGCCAAGTTGGCCACTCTTGATGTTCTTGAATTGGAAATCAATAATTTTAGTTGGAGGAAATAAAGTAAAAATGTTATAGGGAGATGTTACGGTTCCGTTACGGAATCACTCTGTCGGGATTTGCAACCGTTAAATCAACTATTTTCGACGGTTACAAACTTGACGGAATGGTTAACGGGACCGTAGAATTTTCCAATTTTATATTGCATTAGGTACAACAATTCATTTGTTTTATAAATAGGTTGATCCGATCCTCTAGTTTGTTTGTTTTTTCCAAATTTAAATTAAATTTGAGTTTTTTTTCTGAAATTTAAGATGTGTCAACTAAGTTAAAAATGAGTTTATTTTGTTCACCAGAACTACTAAATGAAACGAGTTCAACTCTTTAAGGTCGAGTTTAAAAGAGTTAAGTTTGAGTTCGTTTAGTTAATGAGCTTGACCGGTACACTTATAAGGCTTGAAAATAATTTGACTTAATACTTTGGTCTTTGAACGGTTAACATATTTTGATTTGAACGAGTCGAATTCGAGCTCTTTCATAGATTTGTTAAATCTATTTGAAGATGGATGACCAAGTCCTAACTTGACGTATATATGTCTGCAAGAACAATTTTAATAGCTCCCTCACCAATTATTATTTTAAATAGTACCAATATTAAAATGTCTATATATATCAGGTAAATTAGATTAATCGTAAAGCCTAATGTCCTTTTCTATGGTTATAATTTATAAATGGCGTAGATGCAAGGATATCATTGGCTGAATATATTGACTTATACGTACCAATATTGGCTTTATATATATTAGTACAACACCCGTTTATTACACCGGTACTTGCTAATTTTTTCTTAAAATCTAAAATTGCTAATTTTTTCTTAAAATCTAAAATTAATGAGAAAAAGTAGTTTGAAAATTTAAATACCTTTATAAGAATATATATATATATATATATATATGTATTATATATATTTATTATGACACTTTTTATTTGTGCGACTTACCTATGATATATATTATACTAATTTTTTTAACTTACAATATATAACTACATTAAATATAAATATATCAATTGAGAAATAATTTTATTTTTCTAATGAATTTTAATAAATATTATTATTTTTTATTATTATAAAGATAAAGATAAATATAATTTATTTATTCCATATATACAATATGGATGTCAAATCGAAAATCATCAAAAGATGATTAATTTGATATATTATATATATATAACCGATAAGAAATATAAAAGTTATCAACTTTTAAAATACATTTATAATTCAATAGCTTATTGAATGAAACAAATCAAAATTCAGGGATATTTTAGTCACTTAGTGCCTCACTATATAAAACTACAAAGAGTTAAAGGGTTATATTAGTACATGTGATATTAAAATACCTAAGTTAGCTAAATAATATTTATGGTATACTCGAACCTAGATTATTAATTATTTATATATCAATATTATTTGTCCAAACCTAATTACGAAGCATGATTCTTCGCCAAGTAAGATTACGAAGCACCAGAAGCAGCCGCGTAGGCTCAGCGCATTCGGAAATTATATATAGGAAGGATATTTCTGATAGTGTATAGTTTATTATGTAAGTTAAGAATAAAATTAAAATATCATGCGCTTCATCTGCGTGGGATCGCACCCGTTTTTCCCCGATTCTTAATAATTACTATTTTGAATATATCACTTCCAATGATTGTTTGCAAGACAAACAAGAAATTCAGTAATTTTCATATGCTTATTAATTAATTAATTAAACTCCCAAAATTCAAGCAATCAATCATCAACCATTTGGAAAAAAAAAAGAATATAAAAATAAAAATCCAATTAAAAAATAAAACACATGCGTGTGTGTGTGTGTGCTATGTTTCTTCTCTAATATAATTATAATTTTTTTTTTACTATTCTACAAGGTTTAATTATAATTGTTTATAATTGAAAAAAGTTGGTAGGATTTCTCAATCACCTGTCCTCTAATCAACATCATATAATATAAAAAATAAAAAATAAAACAAAAAAAATAAAACAAAACCATATAACACAAAGAAGATCAAAACTCATTAGCTCCCTCAAATACAGGATAATTTCCTGGCCCTTTTGTCCCTCCTCCAATTTTAATTAAATTCCCATTTTTATAAAAAGCAAAAACAAACCTAAAAAAAAAAGACACTACTTCTCAAAAGTTATTTTAGCTTAGATTTCCCTATACAGTTACATTATATTGATCTAATGTCAAATGTTACAGGTGATCATGATGATTATGATCAGGAAAGCTTCTCATCTGGTGAAGTAGTCCGAAAACACGATAATCGACAGCTTCGAAACGAGTCGACTAATAACAATATTTGCTCAACTTTTCATCAACAATTACAGCCTCTTAAGAAGAAAAGAAATCTACCAGGAACTCCAGGTAAATTTTTTTCATAATTTTTTTTTTTTATTATTTTTTTTTTTTTTTATTTTTTAACTTAGAGTTTAATGAATAAACATTTCATGTGTGTAATATAATGATCATATATTAAGAAATAAATAAATAATTTATCAAAAAATTAAACCACATATAGAAGTGTTCCAATAATTGCCTTGAATATCACAATAATTGCAATCACCACACTGTGCATGCTTGATTGCACCTTTTCCCATCAACTACTGCATCTCCTTTTTCAAATAGGGTTCATCAAACTTAAAATTAATTATCTGATTTTCAATTAATTTGCAGTACATAAATTATCAATTAATAGATATATATCTATTGTACTCCTAAATTATACGATCATGATCATCACATGTTAATTAGATCCAACGGCCGAAGTTATTGCTCTCTCGCCTAAAACCCTCATGGCCACAAACCGGTTCGTGTGCGAAATTTGTAACAAAGGTTTTCAAAGGGACCAAAACCTACAACTACACAAAAGGGGTCATAATCTCCCATGGAAGCTAAGACAGAGGACAACAAATGAGGTTAAAAGGCGAGTTTTTGTTTGTCCCGAGCCAACATGTGTGCATAACGATCCGTCTCGTGCTCTTGGCGACCTAACCGGGATCAAGAAGCACTATAGTAGAAAACATGGGGAGAAAAAGTGGAAATGCGAAAAATGCTCGAAAAAATACGCGGTGCAATCGGATTGGAAGGCTCATTGCAAAACTTGTGGCACCAGGGAGTATAAATGTGATTGTGGAGCTGTTTTCTCCAGGTTCAAAAATCAAGAAATGATGATATTCATGCAGTTTTTTGGCTAAATAACATTGAACATTTTCTCTGCATAAGTTTTCTTTAGTAATTTTAACTTTTTTTTTTTAGAATTAAAGGGACCTAGCTAGTTATGTAATTTTAGGGTTTTTTTAAATTTGAAATCAACAATTATGCTAAATAGACAAATACACCCTCATTATTATTAATATTATTATTATTATTATCATTATTATTATTATTATTATTATTATTATCTTCAATAATGTTCTTTTTGGTTCTCCTTAATTTATTAAACCAAAAAAAATTGGCTTTCTAAAAGAAACATATTTTTTTTAATAAATAAACAATTTTAGTTTATAATGTGAAAATAGCTTAATTTGGCTACTTTTTCTTTCCTTTATTTTAGTTTTTATTTATTTATTTCTTTTTTGTAATTTTGTCCACTGATCAGGAGAGATAGCTTTATAGCTCACAGGGCATTCTGTGATGCACTGGCCCAAGAAAATAGCAAGGCGAGACAAGGCATAATAATGGGCTCAACGGCACAGGATGTAGAAGCCCAAATGACTGATTTCATGCCCATAAGTACCAACGCATACACCTCCATAGGGGTAACCCAATTCAACAGCCCATTCAAGCCCATGCATGTGGCTCGCATGTTACTTGCCACGTCATCATCAGGTACTGTATTCGGCAGCAGCCCCTTAAGCATTCCTACTACATCGTCTGGACTTCAGCTCAGCGCAAATCCAGGAACATCAAGCTACAACTTTCATCCAGACGACAAATTGAGCCAAATGTTCGGCCCAACCATGCCGGCCACGGCCCTTTTACAGGAAGCGGCCAAGATGGGCGCCACAACTTCAAACACTATGCACTCCCCCATGGAAATAATGCAGGGGACCTTGGACAGCATCATGGCAGGCCCGGACCTGTTGTCTGGGCCTGGGCCTACAACCAATACCCAAACATTCGACAAATTTCTGCAGATGAATACAGAAGATACAGTGGCCCGGCCTTTTGTTTGTGGCACGATTTTTATCGGCGACCAAAATCCAGTGGCCGGGCTCTTGAAGGATGTGGTGGAGGCACAAGAGAAGTGTAATAATATGATGGGAGGAACTCCGCCAAGCTTGGGTGGAAATGCAATGGCTACCGTTGATTTCTTGGGGCTCGGTGGATCAGGACTGCACGATTTACTGATTGATGGGCAATTGGGTCCGGAGAATATGAATCAACGACCAATGCAAGCGGACACTTCTGATCAGCAGCTCTCGCATCCTCGTGAGGAGTTTAACAGTGTAAGGGATATAGTATTATAATTAATAATAATAATAATCATTGTAATATGAAATTGATAAACTCATCTAGTACAATTTCAAATTGCTTCAATACTCCCAAACTTGCAAAAGATACCAAAATATTCTATTCAGTAATCCCAGTCTTTCTTTGTCACAAAATGCCAAAACATATATACCAGTGATTTTGGTGACAAAAAGATACCAAATTTCATGTATAGTACATAATTTAGTCATGAATAACCGATTAAAGGCGCAACTTAACGGCCCACTTTTTTTCGAAACTCGGGCATCGAGCGTCCAAGTCGAAGCTGAATGGACACGTGTATGACTTCTGGCACAACCTCCAGAATCGTTTTCTCGGCCTCTTTTGCAACCTCTTCAGCCTCCCTGGATTTTGTATCATTTGTGGTCTTAAGTCGAATTTTATAGACGAGTAAAATATTGGGGTATTAATATTATGACAATCAATAGATAGATATTGAACTTCACCTAACTGACAAGTCCAGTGGCATCGAGACTTCGATTTCAAGAAAAAGTTGCCCTTGAATCGAGTGTCGGGTGATGCGCTCAACTTCCATTTTCTGGAAGCCATAAAAAAAGGAGCAGTATAGGAATAACATTGAAAAAATAAACAAACAATAAATAACCGATAAAACGATACTTCAGAATTCATATACATGTCTGCTAATTTATTTTCATATGTCCCGCTTACCTCTGAGAACCTGGAGGACAAAATTTTAGAAACTATATCTTCAACATCAGTTTGGTCCAATAATCTGGTATTGTCATGATGATCTGAGCTTTTAACATTTATTTGGTGATTTCCATCACTTCCCGAGATATGTGAAGTGGCCGGCTCTGAGAAGAAAAACAGAATGAGCAAAACAAAACCAAGCAAATCGAGATAAAAACAAATGTTAACTACTCACCAATGTGTATGAAAACTTCCGCTACTTCAGGATAAGATTGCTGAAGCTGACGCCGAACGTTTTCACCAATATCATGTGCAGCACTAACACTGGAAAAAGGATCTACCTATATAACAGAAATGAAAAAAGTATTAACATCGTGAAAATTTGTTATGAAGGCATAATTAATAACGAAATCGTGGAGAGCCAACAAACCTCAACATCTACATCAAGATAAAGGGAAGATCCGGCTCGTCTTCCTCTCATGTGCTTGTATCCCTAGAATTTGCAACGCAAATTTAGAGTGAAAGAGAGAAAACTATTAATTGATGCAGGGTTTTCTATGATTGACTTGCCTTAACTCCCTCAACTCGAAGTATAGTTTGTTTATAAGGTTCGAGTTGTTGAGGCACAACGGCAGCATCCACCAATTCCAAGATACTAAACTTGAACATACGCCGAAAAATGGAATGAGACACTATTATACTCTAGTCAAACAGAAATCATCTTCACACATGTAAAGCTGATAATATTCTTGTTTTAGAAAAAAAAAATAATAATAATAATAAAAAAAAATAAAAATAAAAATCTTGGAAATGGATAACGGTGGGCTATCTTTCAAACAAGAGAGTAATCCTTCAAATAATTCACCTTGCAAGGGATTTATCTACGTTGGTTCTGTTGAGCTGGTTTAGTAGAAGACATCAGTTGAACATTGAATGAACTATACATCTTGTAATAGCAAAACAAGTATGAAACAAAAATCTACCTTTCATAACCGCTTTCGAGTCCAGCTTTCAATATCATTCCAGAAACAAGAAGTCCAGCAAGAGGATCAAGGAATCGTACCCCGAGAATTGATCCACCTATTTTTTGCAAGAAACGAGAAATCTTCACAAACTTTGAAGATTGCACTATATGACAATTGACAATACAAACAACTTACAGGCTATGGGTATATTGTCGAAAAAAAGGAAAAAATAAATAAATAAGGCAAAGACAATCCTAGCGGATAAACTTGGAGCAATTGCAGCTCAGATTTAGCTGCATGAAGAAGCCATTTATCTGACCTCAATATTTGGGGAAATAATATGAATATCCCTTTTCATTTTCCTCAGTTACAAACACATTTTAACTGGCCCACACAACCATAACATCCACACAAAGAAAAGAAATGCAATGCAGCCATGAAAGGTCCCAAAAACGAATATTTACCAACCCCAATGAGAGTAACGACTGATGAAACAGCATCCGCACGATGATGCCATGCATTCGCTTTCATGAGCCCACTGCCCGACTTTTCACCTGCCCTCTTTGTTATCCAGTAGAGCCTTGCCAACACAAAATATTAGGCAAAAAAAGTCAATACCAAAATCATACGCCAAAAGAGACATATCAGAAAATGTAACAATTGAGAAACTTGAAACTATGTTCTACCACATAAAGTAGTAATACAGCTAAGAGATATACAGAATTATTAGATAAAGACTAACAAAGAATAGATAAGTATAACTTTAAAGAGAGAGAGGAGGGCAAAAGACGAGAAAAAGACTAGTCTACCCCTCTTTAACAGCTATCGATATTATAGTCATGTTTAACGCTAGAACTGGATGCTCCATATCGATTTCATGGTGATGTCCGCCATGTGTATGATTATGATTCAAGGATTGATTGACTATCTCAGGAGCAGCTGTCCATATCTCCTACCATTGCAAAAATAAATTTACTTGAAGAAAGTAAGGATTTAAACTGCATTACATCCTTTTCAGAATATACACAACCATACCATCAAGACATCTAATGCATGCCAAGCAATGCCTCCAGCCGTTGCCAAAAGCATGGTAGAAATTCCAAGTGCTCCTAAAGTCTCAAACTTGCCATGTCCTGAAAGATGGAGGGCACAATGAACTTCAGAGTATAGACAGTTACATTTTCAGAAAGAAAATGCACACCAAACAATTTTGGCACGGTCTCTGTTCAGAACCAAATATATATTCACCATCTTCGCATAATATTTCGAGCAATAAAACCAATTTCTTCATTACAAGCTATTGATTCAACACTATACGAGCTAGACCAATTACAATTTACCGACTACATTTGCGTGGCAGAGAGATTAATAAACCAAGTGATGAAACAATTCTAGTAAGGCCTTCATCAATTGGTTAAAGCCTCATCCAACATATCTAATTTTTCGAACATAAAAAAACACCAACTAAAAGAAAATCACTATGACCTGAGGAAAATTCTAAGCTAGAAACATTTAGAATGAAGATTCAGATCAAAAGTGACCATATGGATGTTCTTTATCCTTTGGCGCCCTCGCCGCATTGAACGACAACAGTGCCACGCCACTCAATACCTGGAGAGACAGACAGAGAGATGCCCAAATCATGCTTTTGCTCAAACACTGAAATTAAATTCATCAAACCAAAGAAAATCTCCAGAAACCCATACCACATCCGAAATCGAATGAGCCGCGTCAGCCACTATCGCGGTGCTGCCGGAGAGATACCCAGTGACGGCCTTTCCGGTGGCCAGCCCGATGTCCGCCGCTAGGCCCAGCCGGAAAATCTTCTCCCCCTCCTTCCCCGTCGATGAATCGCGGTCCCGGTGCGAGTGGCCCACGTGACACCGCCTCTGCGCCGTGAAACCAGGGTTCCCAGAACAAAAATCGGACCGATCGCGAAACCCCGAATCCCAATATGCACAAGAATTTTTCAAGATGTTGGAGTCCAAGTACGTTTTGATTCTTGAAGCCCGCGATCTGTGAATTGGGTTCAGGTTGATCAAGAATCTAAACCCCATTTTCTTCTTCTTCGAGAGGGTTTTAGCTGAACGAGTCGGCTAGCAGCAACAGAAGGCCTAACGGAGGAAAAACAGTTGGGAATCAAACGGCGTTATGTGCGTACGATATAAGCGAAAGAAAAAATGGCTGTGTTCTCTATTGTTTTCCCAATAAAACTTGATTTGTTTATGCTTGATTAGTTATTCATACTTGCCTCGGCTCACTGAAACTTGAAAGAATTATTTTTTATTATTTGTTCATTTAGTTAACGAGTGGAGCTGAGCTCGATTCGTAAAAAAACTCAGAGTTGGAGTATCTGAGTTCGTACTCAACTCGGATTGTCTACGCTGCTACATGTACATCACCTTTGTTTGAAATAATAAAAATGTTAATATTGAATTGATAGACGAACTGAACATTTGAATAAAAAATATATAATTATACTATCAAATGTCTTATTTATGTTTATATTGTTTTTTAAATATGACAGGGTTTACATATTTGTCAAAACAAATAGTACGGCAACTTATTGATTAGGCACCAAACGCAAATTAAGCATGATTTTATCATGTTTGCTTAACTAATAACTAACCTTACGTTATCTATATATATACATATACTAGTACAATTCCCGTGTATTACATGGGTGCTTGTTAATTTTTTTTCTTAAAATCTAAAATTAATGAGAAAAATAGTTAAAAATGTAAATACCTTTTATAAAAATATATATTATTATATATTTAGTATGATATTTTTTATTTGTGCGACTTACCTGTGTTATATTATAATAATTTTTTTAACTTACGACATATAACTACATTAAACATAATTATATCAATTGAGAAATAATTTGATTTTCCTAATGAATTTTAATAAATATAGATATTTATTATTATTATAAATATAAATATAATTTATTTATTTCAATATATACAATATGGATGTCAAATCGAAGATCATCAAAAGATGATTAATTTGATATATTATATATTTAAAACCGATAAGAAATACAAAAGTTATCAACTTTTAAAATACATTTACAATTCAATAGCTAATTGAAGGAAACAAATCAAAAGTCAGGGATATATTAGTCACTTAGTGTCCCACTATGTAAAATTACAAGGAATTAAAGAGTTATATTAGTACAATGATATTAAAATACCTAAGTTAACTAAATAATATTTATGGAATGTCTAAACCGAGATTATTAATTATTAATATATCAATATTATTTGTCCAAACCTAATTATGAAGCATGATTTTTCGCCAAGTAGGATTACGAAGCACCAGAAGCAGCCACGTAGACTCAGCGCATTCGGAAATTATATATAGGGAGGATAATTGTTGTCAGAGCAATAAATAAAACATTCATAATTTTCTTGTTTATTTTTTCTATTAATACAGACACGTTACATTTACTTAAATAAAGTAATAACATTTTTAAACTAATTTATTATATAATATTACTACTAACACTAACTGATTATAATTTTACATTAAATAGTATGTGAAAGTTACATACTTATAAGAAATTTTATTGATTTTTTTTCCTTTAAAATACTAATTCTAAAATAAAACATTTTTTTTATCTCTTAAAGCGATTTTTACCTATATTAGTTAATTGACATGAGTGTCATAATTAAACACCTTAAAATCAAATACACCATTGCTATAACAATAATAAAATAATTGTAATACTTTTATAACTAATTAAATATATGATCCCTCTAATTACTAAATTATATTGTCCATTAATTTATGACATCAATATAAAGATTCATACATAAATTAACTAATTTATATTTACATTACACGTCTGCAAATAGTAAAAACTTAAAATGTAATACATTCATTATATAATATAAAATATTATATGTTGTATACATGCATATAATATATATATATATATATATTTTTGTGTGTGTGTGAATGTACACAAATTGAATACTAGTAGTAAATTGATTACCAACTGTTTTGGTCGAGTAAGCCCCAAAATATTTGCAGATTATTTTAATTTCGCATTGAGATTTCATATTGGTGAAAAAAATTATGAGATTTGTTCAAATTGTAGACTGTTAATTATTAATGAAACTTCATATTAAAAAAATTAAAAAAATCGCAAAAGGTCGAGGTTCGGTTTGAGAATGGAGGAGGCCCCAGGCTCGCCTAATTGCACACTCTCTCGGATGAGCCCCGATAGCGGCTGTTGCTGCTCTGAAAAGCCAGCAAATTTTTACACGCTGACATCTGGGCCGTGGCAAATTTACAGATTATGGTCCTAAGCCCATAACCTGTCCATTTGCCACGGCACAATTCAACCCATACACGGCCCGGTGGGGTGCCCAACACCACTCTCGCCGGCCGACAAAGACTTCTGGGGGCACCCTGCCGGCCGGCGTCCTTATGTGTATATCTTAATATAAAACCCACCGCCAGGGACCTGGTCAACGGCTCCCCTCAAAGGTGGCTAATCGTTGAGCTTACGCGCGAGCCAGATCTGGGCGCCCCATTGTAAAAACCTTCCATCGCCTTAATGCCCCCACTTGGGTGACAGGTTAGCGCAACCCAACCCGGCAATTAAAATTGTTGACAATTGGCTTTATAAAGTAAAACGATTATTGTTATTTTTTCGATGTGGGTGAAATAATAAGTATGTCTATTTTGAGAACTACGTGGCGTGATTGATTCCTTCGTCTCACGCGGTTGAATCTTTTGAGACATGTCATCTGAATCTCTGATTGATATCACGATCTCGTTTAATGAATTAAAATTTGATGGGACAGATTTAAATTTGTTCAAACGAGGAACTGAACAGAGGAACTCGAAGATGAAGGGTGTTTCGTACCAGAGGTTCCCGAAGATCAAAATCCGCACGGTTAGGGACGACTTCATGAAGTTCGAGCTGCCCGACACCGACCCCAGCATCGCCAACACCCTCCGTTGCGTCATGATCGCCGAGGTCCCCACTGTTGCCATCGATTTGGTCGAAATCGAGGTCAACTCCTCCGTCCTCAACGATGAGTTTATCGCCCACCGGCTGGGACTTATTCCCCTCACCAGCGAGCGCTTCTCGCGCGACTGTGACACCTGCGACGGAGACGGCCAGTGCGGGTACTGCTCCGTCGAGTTCCATCTGCGCGCCAAGTGCATCAACGACCAGACGCTTGATGTTACCTCTAAGGACCTCCTCAGCCCCGACCACACCGTTGTTCCAGTTGATTTCTCTGACTCCTCGTCCGGGGTTGAAAACACGGATAATAGGGGGATCATCATTGTTAAGCCACGCCGTGGTCAGGAGCTTGAACTTACGAGCCATAGCTCGGAAAGGAATTGGCAAAGATCATGCAAAATTGTCACCTGCTGCAACTGTCACTTTAATGTATGAGCCTGAGATTTATATCAATGAAGAGCTGATGGAAACCTCAACACTCGAGGAGAAAAAGGAATTTGTCGTAAGAGAATTAACAATTTTGTATATTTTTCATAAATTATGTATATTTGATGTTTGAATTTTGGTAAGAACATGTTCGGGGGTTGAGTTATTCATGACAAAAATATTTTGATAGATTTTCCAATTATAGAGGCTCTCTGTGCTGCTCTGAGAAGCCAGCAAAACTCATGCATGAGCCCGATTAAGCTGGACGCCCAAACAGCACTCGTCGGCCAACAAACATGGAAAGGAGCCACCCCCCACACGCCCATCAACCGGTTGAGTCCGCCCAAGCGCCGGCTAATCGTCACACACTCACCGCAGAGGGAGACAACTCTAACAACCAGAGTGCGTAGACCGCCTGGGCACAAACAACCACCTTTCAAAATAATAATAATAATAATTAAAAATGTTTATTTTGAATTTTGAAATACTTTTTCAATCCAGTTCCGTTAGGATTTGTAACCATTAGGTCATCATTAACCGTTAGAGATAGTTAGATCTAACAGTTCTAAATCCCGACGGAACGATTCTAATTCTAAAAACATATACATTTTTTATATACGTGAAATATGAATATCGGTTGAAAATCGTTATTATACGAAATTGTAACAACCAATATACCAAGCTATTGGGAAATAAGGAATTATTTTCTTAGACATGGACTTGCCGAACAGGTTTGTAGTTCGGTCTTTTCCTCTGATATTTACTCTTGGGTAAAAAGCAGTGGTTCTTGGGACTATTAATATGTCAGTACCACTGATTATTGTATGTGTGTAGTACAAATGTTCTTTTCTATTTTCAAAAAGTACAACATTTAATGCTTAACGATTACGGCTCGAATCTCCACTGCGATCGATGGCTTATAGCCTTAACACGTGTGTCCGACAGCTTGGAGATTGACTGTCATTTTTAATTCCAATTCTTCACAAGTTGCAGCAGGCCGGCCGCAACAGCTCGGCTTTCCTCATGAAGCGCCGAGGATAGAGTCTTTGGGCTTTCTGATGTTCGGCGTTAACCGAATAAACCTTGTTCCCTATTATATTGACTCGACTGTTGACGACACATGCGTCCTGTGGGGATTGATTGGATGGCGAGCTCGGATATCAACATTGGTAAATGACGACTAATTTGGTTTACTATATATGAACAAATATAAGAGAATATTAGAGAAAAATGTTGGGGCACTAATTAATGTCATGTCATCTGATTGATTTTCCAAGTTCAGTTGGTTTTTATATGCATATATTTATTATGGTTGGGATAATAAATAATAATAATAATTTTTTGCAATGCCAATTTTTCCTGCAACCACCAAAAATCTTGTTAGCACCAAAAGAAAACATTTTATCCCGAAAAGTATGTGATAAGAAACAATCAAATTTTTCAAGCTATATTGTTCCCAACTCAAGCAAAAATTAAAATAAAATAAAATAAAAAGGTCGAGGTTCGGTTTGAAGATGGTCCTGTCCGAGGCTCTAACAGCACTTTTACAGCAGTTCCCAGTGGCAGCGATGCTGCTCTGTGAAGCCAGCACAAGCTCAAACATGTGTCAGCAACTGCCGGCCACGCGCACACAATCGAGCAAGCACCCTGAAAGCTCACCCGCATGCACACACGTAGCCGAACAGCGCTGGACGCCCAACGGTACTCACCAGCCAACAGACTTGAAGAGCCACCCGCAACCGCCCACCCGCCGAACGGCTTCAGGGGGACCTTTCGACAGACAGGCAGGCAGCAGTGGACGCACCCCACACGCCCATCAACCGGCTCAGCCCGCCGAGCGCCAGTTTATCATGAAACGCCGCAGGGGAAGAGACCCCTATAAAGGGAACAAACAGAGTGCGTAGAGCCTGGGCAGAAACCACCTTTCAAAACCTCCCGTCGCCTTAATGCCCCCGCATGGGTAACAGGCCCGCGCAACTGGACCCGGCGAACTTTGTGCTCGGGCAGGTGTTTCATAAACTATAATGTTTATTGTTATTTTTCCGATGTGGGGCCTTTTGTTGAGAAACCGACTGAAAGTCAACGCGGGGAGGATATATGTTCGGCTCATGGTCTTTTTTATGACATGTGGCGGTATTATAGAGGAGCGGTATCAAGTCAGGGGTGTTAAATTAAAAATAATAATAATAATAATTAAAAATGTTAAGTTTGGATTTTGAAATACTTTTTTCAAGCTTGGTTCATTTAATTAATGTTTATATAAATATATACATATATATATATATACACACACAATGTTAGAATATCACTTGTGAGTTGTCCCACATTGTTAATACATGGAAAATAGACTCACTTAATAAGTTTAATGGGCTACTCCTCCTTTAACCAATTGGTTTTGGGATGGAACCCCACTTGGGCTTCATATGATCTTTTCCTTTCTTACATGGTATCAGAGCCCACTTTGTGTCTGGGTTAGTGGTGTAGATGATTATTATTATTATTATTATTATTATTATTATTATAGGTATCTTAGAGAATAAGTTAGAAATCTAATATTATTATAAGAGATCTTGTCTTGTTGGACAAGTTAGGAATAGGGTTCTGAGCCTTATTTAAAGGACTCCTCATCTATTGTTTTATTCAGTTGATTTTGAATATGAAATAAGATATTGAAAGTTTTGCGTGTTTTACGAGAGAGTATCTCGTTTACTCGTTTATCCTTCCCATTCGTACGCTTTCCCTACATCAGTTAGAGACATGATATCAGAGCCCGACCGACTTTGTGTCTGGGTTAGAGACATGATATCAGAGCCCGACCGACTTTGTGTCTGGGTTAGAGACATGATATCAGAGCCCACTTTGTGCCTTGGTTAGAGACATGATATCAGACTCACAAGCGAGGGGGCGTGTTAGAATATCACTTGTGAGTTGTCCCACATTGTTAATACATGGAAAATAGACCCACTTAATAAGTTTAATGGACTACTCCTCCTTTCACCAATTGGTTTTGGGATGGAACCTAATTTGGGCTTCATATGGGCTTTCCTTTTCCCCCAATTTCTTACACACAATATTGGCCTCAGGTCAATAATCTATTACTATATACTAGAGAGAGGAAAAAATACGAAAATACTATGTAATTTTCCCGCTCATTTTTTTGTTTTTTTACCAATCAATGATTTTTTTTTTTTGAAATTTTTCGGAGAATCCCGCCCATGATTCTTATTCAGATTTTTTGAATTTCTTTGAAAAAAATTAAATTCAAACATTTAAAGAAAATATTACAAACAATTTTTTTTGGGGACATTCC
>CACSLK010027752.1:11631887-11645414 GCA_902706635.1 Striga hermonthica | reverse complement strand
GTTTTTTTGTTGTATTTGCGTATTTGTACTAGTTGTATCTGTATTTCAAATTTGATCAATAATAATGTTGTTTTCTTTTAGATCATGGATCGGTCTCGAATTCAAAATGGAGATATATGTCTTGCAGATTGTGCCACAACTCATACTATACTCAAGGACAGAAAATATTTTGTCAACTTGAAGTTTAATAAAGCAAAAGTAAACACAATATATGGAAATGCAAAGATAATTGAGGGTTCTGGAAAAGCCATATTTTTTATGATGGGAGGTACAAAGTTTACATTGAATGATGCATTATTATCCCCGAAATCAACAAAAAACTTGTTGAGTTTTAAAGGTATCCGAATGAACGGATACCATGTTGAAACAATGAATGAAGGGAGAGTTGAATATCTTTGCATTACCTCAAATGTTGCGGGAAATAAATGTGTTTTGGAGAAATTGCCAGCTTTGTCATCGGACTTATATTACACCCGCATTTATATTATTGAGACTTATGCTGCAACAAAGTCACAGGCGAATGAAATGTTTAAACTTTGGCATGATAGACTTGGTCATCCTGGCTCGATAATGATGCGAAGAATTATTGAAAATTCTAGTGGACATCCGTTAAAAAATCAAAGGATATTGCAAACACATGAATTGACATGTGCCTCATGTTCTCAAGGGAAATTGATAATAAGACCATCACATACTAAAGTCGGGCATGAATCACCATTATTTTTAGAAAGGATTCATGGTGATATATGTGGACCTATTCATCCACCTTGTGGTCCATTCAGATATTTTATGGTATTAATTGATGCTTCTAGTAGATGGTCTCACGTGAGTTTGTTATCCACTAGAAATGTGGCATTTGCTAAATTGCTTGCCCAACTTATCAAATTAAGGGCTCAATCCCCAGATTATATTATCAAAAGGGTCAGACTGGACAATGCTGGAGAATTTACATCTCAAGCATTTAATGATTATTGTATGGCTGTGGGAATTGATGTTGAACATCTTGAAGCACATGTTAATACTCAAAATGGTCTAGCAGAATCATTGATCAAACGATTGCAGCTTATAGCCAGACCATTGATAATGAGGACAAAACTGCCCACTTCAGTATGGGGACATGCTATTCTGCATGCAGATAATCTAATTCGCATAAGACCAAGTGCACACCATACATACTCGCCATTACAGTTGGCATCTGGTCGAGAACCAAATATTGCACACATAAGAATTTTTAGTTGTGCGGTGTATGTACCAATTGCTCCGCCCCAACATACGAAAATGGGGCCTCAAAGAAGGTTGGGAATATATGTTGGATATGAATCTCCATCAATAATAAAATACCTTGAACCAAAAACAGGTGGTGTTTTTACAGCTCGGTTTGATGATTGTCATTTTAATGAAGAATTATTTCCCCCTTTAGGTGGGAATGAAAAGTCAATTGAGAAAAACATTGAATGGAGAACATCATCACTATCATATCTTGATCCTCCCACCAAACAAAGAGAGCAAGAAGTTCAAAAAATTATACATCTGCAGAATATTGCAAATCAATTGCCAGATGCATTTACTGACACAAAAAGGGTGACAAAATCACATGTTGCAGCTATAAATGCCCCTGCTCGAATTGAGATTACAAAAGAAACGACAAATGACGATATACCAAATGAGTTAAAGGCACGATTGAAACGAGGAAGGCCAGTGGGGTCTAAAGATAAGAATCCTCGAAAGAAAAGAGAAATTCAAGATTCGAATTTGAAAAAGAATCAAGATGATGGAAAATTTTCGGAACGAAATGAAAATATTGAAATTTCCATCAATTATGTAAATAACGGGAAACTTTGGAAGCGTGATGAGATCATTGATGATGCTTTCGCATATATGGTATCACAAGAAATTGACAAAGAAGTTGAGGATCCTGAACCAAAATCTATAATTGAATGTCAGAAAAGACATGATTGGGAAAAGTGGAAAAGTGCTATTCAAGCCGAGTTAAATTCGCTTAATAAACGAAAGGTTTTTGGACCTATAACCATTATACCCAAAGACATAAAACCTATTGGGTACAAGTGGATTTTTGTCAGAAAAAGAAATGAGAAAAATGAGATCACAAGATATAAAGCTCGCCTTGTAGCACAGGGATTCTCCCAAAGGCCTGGGATTGATTATGATGAAACATATTCCCCTGTTATGGATGCAATTAGTTTCAGATACTTGATTAGTTTGGCCATCCATGAAAATCTTGAAATGCGTCTTATGGACGTTGTGACTGCTTACTTATATGGATCACTAGACGCTGACATTTATATGAAAATTTCAGAAGGAATTAGAATGCCCGAAGCACTAAAGTCCAAACCTAAAGAGTTATGTGCGATAAAGCTGCAAAGATCATTGTATGGCTTGAAACAATCAGGGCGTATGTGGTACAATTGTTTGAGTGAACAATTGCTTAAACGGGGATACATAAATAATCAAATATGCCCATGTGTTTTTATAAAAAGATCACAAGATGGAGTTGTGATAATTGCTGTCTATGTCGATGATCTTAATATTATTGGGACTACAAATGAAATTCAAGAAGCAGTCACTTTACTAAAAGGCGAATTTGAAATAAAAGATCTCGGACAGACCAAATATTGTCTCGGCTTGCAAATAGAACGGGTCCAAAATGGGATATTTGTCCATCAATCTAATTACACTCAAAGAATACTGAAACGATTCAATATGGACAAGGCTAATCCACTTAGTGCCCCAATGGTCAATCGAACATTAGGTATCGAAAAGGATCCATTTCGACCTTGTGATGAAGATGAAGAGATACTTGGTCCTGAAATACCATATATGAGTGCCATAGGAGCCCTTATGTATCTTGCTAATTGCACTAGACCAGATATATCTTTCGCTACCAATTTATTAGTAAGATATAACTCGGCACCTACGACGAGACATTGGAATGGAATTAAGCATATATTCCGTTATGTCCAAGGGACAATCGATTTGGGACTGTTGTTCTAACAATAGAAAACATGAAATAATCGGTTTTGCAGATGTAGGATGTCTCTCAGATCCCCATAAAGCAAGATCTCAAACTGGATACGTCTTTACGATTGGTGGAACTGCATTTTCTTGGCGTTCCCAGAAACAAACATTAGTTGCGACGTCTTCAAACCATGCCGAGGTCATTGCATTACATGAAGCAACTAGAGAATGCATCTGGCTCAGAAACATGACTCAACATATTCAACAAGCCAGTGGACTATCGAACAATAATGACCCGACGATGATATACGAAGACAATGCAGCATGTGTCGCTCAAACCAAAGAATGATACATCAAGAATGATAGAACTAAACATATCCCGCCAAAGTTATTCTTATATGCGCAAGAGCTTGAAAGAAACAAACAAATCACAGTTCAATACATTCGATCAAGCGATAATGCAGCAGATTTGTTTACGAAGGCGCTTCTGACGACAATATTTCGAAAGCACGTGCACAATATTGGGATGAGGCATCTTCGGAATTTGCACGGATGATAATTCGAGGGGGAGTATGTGCGGCTGTACTCTTTTTTCCTTATCTCGGTTTTTTTCCCACAGGGTTTTTCCAGATAAGGTTTTTAACGAGGCAGCATAAACGCACATTTAATAGTGGTAATTCCAAGGGAGAGTATTGTAAATATATGTGGAATTAACTACTTATAATAGGTTTATCACTTTTATTATTTTATTATATTAGTGTGTTGGAATGTCAAATGTGTGCCCCTTTGCCTATAAAAGGGGCCAAATGCATTGTGATGTTAGTACCGAAAAGTGAGAAGAAAAGAAAGAAAAGCTTGTTGTGATTTATATCCGGTTCTTATACATTGTGTTCTTTATATTCCCCGTATTTCATAACAGGATAAATATTTAATTATAGGTTCAGTATAATTTCAGTCGTTTGGGACCGAAATTGCAACAATAATTAAGATTACATGATTTAAATTGTTAATAAAAATCTTTTTTTTTTATTAGCAATTTAAGTCCTGCAATTCTAAAATTTGTTGCATCTTCAGTTCCAAAGGACTGAAAGCTTGAAGTCCCTCCTGTTGTTGAATTAGGTCATGCGTTGAATTTTAAAACCATAGAACCAAATAACAAAATGTTTAATTCTTAGTATTAAAAACGCCACTGGATCAAACCAACGTGACTAAAATTACAATTTTGCCTTAAAAATATATAAAATTCTATATATTTACAATATTTATATTATAAATATACTATACATTTATGAATAAATGATATTTCATTATAAAGTTATTTTACACTTGTTAAAAAAATTTACAATCATGTCCGGTTTTGCTACGAAGCCAACAGTTGGCTCCATAGTAGAGTCAACCTTCTATATACAACAAGTAAACCTACCATATAGAAAGTTGACTCCACTATGGATCCAACTGTTGGCTTCATAGCAAAACCGCAATTATGTCTTAGTAACAGAATTTTTTTTAACCAAATAACACAAATAAATTTGTCATTTGTGGTGGATGTGATTGATGATGTACCAATAAAGTGGCTGAGAATATTCAACACAGTTTATTATACCTTGAGAGGAGCTTTATGAACAGTTCAACTAACAGAATAAGGAAGCCAATCATATAGTTATATGCTTACCAATAGTGACCAATTATTTCCCCACATGAATTATGGCTTTAGGATATAAAAAAGATTCTAAATTCCAGTCAATTTTATATCCAAATTTAAGTTGAAATCATTCAATTACTGGCAAGTGAATTGAGCAGGAAAAACCTCAGAAAATTATGAGCAGTTTTTAGAAGTAAATTTTAACATGTGATTTTTACAGTTCTTATCATTATTATTCGAAATTTTTGCGAAAAAACTCGGCGTTTATTTTGACGACCCTTGAATCTGATCACGCAGCTTCTCGTATTTTTTGAGCTCTGCCATTGATAGTGAAGGAGATAGGTCCCTTAGTACCTTCAAGGAATAAACAGAATATATCACGAACGAAAAAAAAAAAATATATAATAATAACAACAACGTCAATAATAATTATAATAATAATTTTAAAAGTATAATTAGGCAAGTCTAACGGTTGGTTAGTCATACTTTCATACTGAAACGACACACTCTAAAAACCAACGAAAACAAAAGCATGTCATTTCATAGCATAAATATTCATTTTCGTTAAAAATGTTACAAAGGTCAACCCATATAAGGATTATGCATGAGAATTTGTGAATAATAATATTATTATTATTTTGAACAAACAAAAAAAAAAAAAAATCATCAAATGGCGAAAAATCAGTTACTTTTTGACTTTCTACTCCCATAAGCTGCTTTGGATTAGTTCAAATCAGTCAAATTAGTTCAAATTATTTTTATCTTTATATCACATTTCTTCTGCATAGCATAATCTTTTCATACCTCAACAAAATCCTCATATTCAACTACGACGGCATCAGATTTGTCTGTCGATCCCCGTTCTGAATCTTCATATGATGCCTACAACAAAAATACTTATGTAATCGATAAAAGAGCCAGACTTTAAATGAATTGCAGAATACTTCTGCGCTCTCTCATACTTTGCGTTTTGCAGCGTGAAACCAAGCATCGGCACATAGTGCATACATATCAGCGCCAGTAAAATTTATCGGGCATTTCTGTGCAATCTCGTATAATGACACATCCTCGTGCAATTTAAACTTCCGAGTGAGTGCTTTGAGTACCCTGCAAAGAGTGTGATCAATATAGAAAATGTAGTTACGCGAAGGTAGTTAGGCTAGTAAATGAGCCAGAAATCGAGCTCGACTCGTTTATGACTATTAACGAGCCGAGTTCGAGCCGATCTCGGCTCGTTAAGACCTCGAGCTCGAGCCGAGCCGAGCCGAGCCAAGACGAGCCAGACGAGTTTGATTTAAGAGCAGGTTGAGTGCAAGACATATGAACTAACCTCTCTCTATAAGATGCTTCAGAATTAACACCAACATAAAGGAGCTTGTCAAATCTGCCCGGCCGCAAGAGGGCCGGGTCAATAAGATCTGGTCGGTTGCTAGCTCCTATTATAAACAGATCCTATTGAATCCCAAGTAAAAATAGAATTAAAAAAGAGGAAAAAGAAACAGGAAAACTTCAAAATTGAAGAATGTCAAAGAAGTTATATTTTTAGTCCTGTTGGTATAACGCAGGGCAATTTAGTCCAAAGTTTCAGCTTTTGGTCTTGTGATTTAATATTTGCAATTTGAGTCCTCAAATGAATGAAATTGCAGCATAATATTAAATTAGAGACTGAAATTGCAACAAAATTTAAATTGCAACACTTAAATTGCTAATAAAAAATTCATGTCAAAGATATAAATATGGGAATTTGTTGCACTGTCAGTCCTCATGCAAAATATTAAATCACAGAAGCAAAAGGCAAAATGTTTAGAATCTTGGGATTGCTATGGCGTTAAACCAACATGACTAAAAATGCAATTTAGCCAAGAAGTTATTCCCCACCTGGGAAGAATCATTAAGGCCATCAATTTCTGCAAGCATCTAAAAAAAAAAATAAAATCACATTAGATAATGTGTCAAAGGAGGAACAAGTTAATCACTTTTTTTTTTTTTTTTAATATAAAAGGTTTACAAAAATCACAATTGTTGTATACACACATGCATACATCATATTAGTGGTTACAATAGAATCTTCTTTTTCTAATCAAACTATAATTTTTTGTAATCATAAAAAATATCATATTTACCTGAGAAACGACTCTATCCATAACACCACCAGAATCTCCAGAGGCACCTCGGGCAGGGGCAAGCGAATCGAGTTCATCAAAGAATATAACACATGGACGAGCTGCTCGAGCCTAAAAAACAATTCCACAATTTAAATTTTAGCTTAAGATTGTGTTGAGTAAGCATCTCACTAGTTACTCAAGAGGTTGTAAGGATATTTTTTACCTTCTGAAAAATGTCCCGTACATTCTTCTCTGACTCACCTATGTACATGTTGATCAACTCGGGTCCTTTAACACTCAAGAAATTCAAGGAGCATTCTGTAGCAACAGCTTTTGCTAGTAAAGTCTGACATTTTTTTTTTTTTACACAAACACAAATTTGAATAAACCAAGCGCGATAAAAATGTTAAAAATCAATAAATTGGATAGCCACAAACTTACTTTTCCAGTTCCTGGAGGACCATAAAGAAGAACCCCAGATCGCTTACGCAATCCAGATGAAAATAAATCTTTATGAATGAGAGGAAGCTGCAAATGTAATTACAAAAGCTATATCATGAATTGAAAAATATACTCAAATATTGGCAAGAAGAATATACCATTGTCTCAAAAATTTGCATTTTGACCTACTTATTTGTAAGGGAAAAGAATGAATCGCTATCCTTCGTAAAATAATGTTGAAAATGTCCAATATACATTCCTACTAATGAAGAGATAGAAATAATAATAATAATAATAATAATAATAATAATAATAATAATAATAATAATAATAATAATAATAATAAATACATTACCTGAATGGTGTCCAAAATCGATTTTTTTACATCCTCAAGCCCACCAACATCGTCCCATTTCACGTTGGGTACCTAAAGTATATATAACGACTTTCATTTTCTTTTCTGAACCATTAAATGAATAAGTAGATTAATAATTATATAAAAGCATGGGCTCAAGTCAGAAAATGACATGCAAATATTTTCCAGAAAAATAACTCGCTTAAATAAACATCAAAAGAGCGAACAAAGGAGTATACTTCACCTTTGGAGTCCCTAGAGCTGATGCATTTCTCTTCTTTGATCGTTCTAGTGCTTTGATTAGGTTTTCTTTACCATCATCTGTAGGTGCATCATTTATTTTGCTACTAGCATAAGTCGAATCAGAGTCAACTGAGAAATGCTTCGACTTTTCAGGATCCATCTTCTCATTCTTGGGTATTATTAAATTTGCACCAGCATCAGCAATTAGAGCACGTAGGTCCCTGGGAGTGAAACCCGACGTCTGTCCAACTATATCCTTTATGAGATCCTCGATTGAAATCTGCAATGATAAACCTTCTGACCTCTCAAAAATGTAATTCATGAACAATGTACCGAAACCACATTGAAAAAAAATAATAATAATAACAGTTCAGTAATAAATGAGAGAGAGAGGGGACAAAATGCTGGTTTTGCTCATTCATATTCGACAACTTCTTCGCGAATTATCTAAACAGTCTCATTTTCCATGGCAGAAATTTTTTTTAAGTCTTCTAATATTGTCATTGATTGCAACACTGGGGCCGTGCTTGTTTATAAAAAAAAAACTAGAAAAAAAACTGGTTTTTTTCTGGTTTTTTGTGTCACCTAGAGTTCATTTGAAAAAAGTTAATATGGTTAGTTGTTAATGGAATTTTAAGAATGTATTAAAATAATATTTAAATAAAATAATTAAAATTGATTTGATGTAAAAGTAGGAGATAAATGATTGGAAATGATAGGTAACTAAAATTATGTGAGTGGATGAATAGTGAATTAAAGTTGAAGTGATGTGTAAGAATGATTGAATGATATTAAATTATATTGATAATATTGAGAATAGTGGGATGGAGTTAAAGTTGAGTTAGATTTTGAATTGAGATAGATTTTTTTCTAGTTTTTTTCTAGGAATTTGATAAACAAGCACGGCCTGAGCAATCAATAATTTAAAGAAATATCATTTTCAGCAGAAAATTTGTATAAGCCATCTTACTTTACAAGATAAACACGCAAACTCTAGTGGAGAGCAAAAAGTAACATACATTTGGAAGCAGTTCAGAGACATGTTGAAAGGACTGTGTAAGCAGTTGAGACCTTTGTTCTTCATTCAAAGCTTCCATTTTAATTTCATGTGTAAAACAGCGCCTAATAGTTGCCGGAAGGCCTTCAGAATTGTCTGCAGTTGCTACTAGCAGCACTGTGTGCTGGTTTACCATTTCACTCGCCTTTAACTGCTGCTCAATGAAAGAAAAAAGAGAATAAATATGTTATAATTGAGTTACGCCCATGAAAGTTCATACTTCTATGGAGCAGTGCTTTACAGAAACATCAGAGTTGAGGTCAGATTATTGATGTTTCTTGGAGGAAAAAAAAACTCTCGATAGTGTTTCTTCTTAAAATGAACATTAATCGTGTCTTATAATGATTTACAAGGAATAAAGATGAAAAAAAAAAACGTATAGTGGAAGAAGCTTGGAGAAGCTAAACACTGCTGATCAAATCGGATTTGAGAACTAACTAGTTTTTCAGCCGAAGGGAAAAATGCTAATTACATGATTAAGCAATTTTTTCAACTTACATAAACAGAATCACCGTGTAAGTTTTCTTCAACGTAGTCTTCTTCATCGTGTATTATTGGCTCAGTGAACTGCTTGATAACGGAAGCAACTTCGGCATTAACTCCAGCCTGCTCATGAGAAGATCCCTCTTGAGCAGCTAGATTACGGAAAACCTCAAAACGACGGAGAAGAAGAATTGTTGGACAATACCTACAATAGTAGTAAGTAGTAACATGACAACTATGCAAAAATAAAATGAATCTGCATGCTTTGCCTTGTAGTACCGAACGGTTATACTTAAATAGAATCCACCGTATTAAACTAATACTTTGAAGTTACAAGATTTATAAGAGAGCGAAGTTTGCTTCTTAACGATTAATACCAAATAGGAATTAGAATACCTTCGAGCAGTATTAAAGGCTTCTGCTAGAGCAATAGATGTTTTCTTTTCAGAAGATGTCACAAAATTATGACAACTATATTCGACCACATGCAATCCCAAATGACGAGCAACACACTTAATCACAGTTCTCTTCCCACAACCTACAAATCACCTTCTGGTGTCAAGTACATGAGAACTGAGGATCCCCACAAAACATAATAACAAAATAGATATCTCATGTTAAAAAAAATAATAATAATAACAAAAAAATTGGACACATTCCAGAAGTACGTAACAGACCAGGAGCACCATGTAACAGAATAGAGACCCTGAATTTGGAGGTGAAGGCTGATGGACATAAAGCTGGTGCTAATACAGAGGCTATAGCCAGCACAGCATCTTCTTGTAAAGGAGTAATATTTTTTGACCTTGGGATTAAAGGATCGGGAGGAACAGCACATGGTGAGGCCCCTCCAAGAACGAGAGCAGTTTGGCTTCGGTTGACTCTCAGCACAGGTTCCTCTGATGGTTCCATAGCTGCCACCTGAAAAACCGTCAAATTTTAATATGGTTCATCATGCTAACAAGAAATCTTAAAACAATGGAAAAGAATGCATGATGAGCAGGAATAAGTTCTAGACCTTGAAGTATATTATGTCACGAGTATTGTGTAGCATATTTCGGCTGCAGAGGATGCACATTTCGGATTTGCAGTTCCAATTTATGCTTATACTGAAGAGGTCACCACTGGAGAGATATCTATCGACTGAAAAGTAATCGTTTAACTCCAAATCTATCAGCTCCTGACGATCTTTTGCTTCATCTGATGAACGGGTTTTCAGACGTTCAAGAGTGCCGCATTCAGGTACCTTCACAAAAGTAGCTCTCAAATGTGACGCGTACTTAGGAAGCTCTCCGTAAGATTGAATCTCGACACTAACCGAAGGTAGTTTTCTTTCATTCCCATTTATTTCGCCATCAGCTTTCGTTTCGAAAAAATACGGCAGTGTCTCTTTCCCCTTCTGCACGACAGATTTCAAGCACGACAGGTGCAGATTCAAGTTAAACGCTAGAATAGGAGATAAATAAGCCACTTGGGGATCTAAAGCTGCCGAATGGTTTTGAGGGTAAGGATACGAAGGAAAGACCAACATTGTGTTAGGGACACGAGCACAAATCGACTCTCCTTCTGAGGGGCTTTCACACTGACTCGGAGGATCCAAGACCACTGCTTGTCCAACTTTACTTACATTGCCATCCATGTTCTTGATGAGCAGCTATACACAAGCAAAAAGGCAAACTTGGCAATGTCATTGATCATGAATAAATCACAAATTCTCGATTCTCACTATCAAAAAATCAGGAGTCGGGATACTGTTCTGATTTATAACCATAAAGATGTCTATGTTAGTAGAACAAACATTTCTAAACCTAACAAATGAACCAAATGGGCTTTACTATACCAACAAATTACACAAAACCAAGATAGTCCTGACGAAATATTATCTTCAACTATATTTCTCGGCTGTAAATTAGCTATCTTCACAGCAAACAACAAACTCAACAACAACAATAACAATAAGAACAACTCCTTTTTCACGGTAATCTCGAACCAAATCATTAAGGGCCTTCCGATTTCATCAACAAAATTCGAAATTGACAAAAAAAGGAAAAAGAAATTAAGAAAACAATACCAGCGACCCGGAAGTAATAGACAATCGTTTGAGCATAGCAGTCGACAGCCCAACCAAAACAGAAGCATCAACTGAACCGACCGTTGCGCCCTCGGAAACTCTGAGAATTCCGGCCGGCGTCCGGGCGCGGGGACCGGCGGAGATTTCGTCAATTTCGTCCGATTCATCGGCGGTTTCTCGAGGATTAAGCAACGAATTCAGAATAGCTCGAGTGGAAGAAAGCACCAGCGGCTTCCTCTTCCTCCTCTCCACCATTACCGCCCAACAATTTGCAGAAAACCCTTGAACTGATCAGTTTAGCTGAGGAAGAAAGTGACATAGGTACAGGTGTTTGTGCGTGCGCGCGCGCAGTGGATATAAACATACAGAGCGAGCTGTAAATTGAGCAACTCGAGGCAGTATGCTTGAGTCTATTAATTTTTTGGTAAAATTACACTTTACCTACTTAATTATCCAAAAATTTATATTTTGGCCACAAAACTTTTTTTTTTTTACATTTTGTCTACTTAACTTTGATTTTTTTGTACACTTTGTCATTTTCGGTCACCGCCGGCGTCATAAACCAATACGTGGCTTTTGTGCCTTATTGCCACGTGTCACCGACAGTGACCAGAAATGGCAAAATGTACAAAAAAACAAAGTTAGGTTGGCAAAATGCAAAAAAAAAAAATAATAATAATAAAAAAATAAAAATAATTAAGCAAAGTGTAAATCTATACTTATATTAAAAGCCATATTATTTACTAAAAATAGTAGCAAAAAAAGTCAATTCACATTTAATGCATACTTTATTTAGAAATTTTTTACTATATGCATTAATTGCTTGCATATATACATTTTCTATTTAAATATGATCAAAAAAATTATTTCCTTAAATAATTTTATTAACTTCTGCAATGATTTTACTAATATATATATTATAATTCATATTTGTCGATAGTATTTTTTAATTTTTATTTGAGTATATAAAAAACAAATATTTTTTTAAATTAATATTTTATTTATCATTTAAGAGATAATGATCACATCATTAAATGATATTACTGATGGCTAGATAATAAATTAAAATACATTAATTATTATTTAAAATTTTGACATGTTATTTATTTGTATCTATACTTATTATATTAAGTATCCTATTTACCAAATTTAGAAGATTGAAAAGTCAACGTAATTAACGCATTGCTATTTTTATCCCGAATTTTATTTAGTTATTTTATTTATTTGTCTTATATCCCATAAAATCAGTTTAAGAAAAAAAATCTCATAACATATGACAAGTGAAAAAAAAAAGAAGTAAAATTTTTACTAAAATAAAAAGACTTTATTTATTTGTCTTATTCCATATTAACATTGATTTTGTCAAAATAAATCCCATAAAATCAGTGAAGTCAAAATTTGTACGTAAAGTCTATCTATATAAAAAAAAAGTCAGATTTAAAATTCCTTATCTAATTCCTTCTTTTTCTTATCTAATTCCTTCTTTTCCTTATCTAATTCATTTATATTATCTAATTGTATGAAAACCTGTTCTAATTTTGTTCAATCATCTAATTGTATTTGTATTATATTCCATAAAATCGGTTTAACAAAAAAAATCTCATAATATCCGATAAGTAAAAAACAAAATACGTAAAATCTTTACTAAAATAAAAAAAGCTTATTTATTATTTAATTTATTATCTAATTGTATGGAAATCTGTTCTGATTTTATGGTACGTACTACAAATTGTGCACCCGTGTTCAGGAGCTACTTAACGGGCCAGCTATGTGAAAATGACTCATTTAGTGCTTCTGTCTCGTGCATACGGTATGTATTTTTATCACACATACTAGAAAACTGTGCACTCCGTGCATCGCACGGGCTCTGTACTAATAAATGACCTTAAAATTGTGCACCCCGTGCATCACCCGTGTTCACATTTTGGCCTATTACAGGTCACGTACTATATATATCTCGTACATTTTTTTATTCATTTATATAATTATAAGAATGAATAAATGACCTTAAAATTGTGCACCCCGTGCATCGCACGGGCTCTGTACTAGTTTCCAGTTATGGATGGAAAATGTAATTTTCCCTAATTTTTCTTTTATTGAGATTATTAATTAAATGGTATGATTGTTAGGTAAATTCTATGCTTTTTTTTTTTT
>CACSLK010027752.1:11533379-11554034 GCA_902706635.1 Striga hermonthica | reverse complement strand
AAAAAGAAATCGTACGCAAGGGATTTACCTATAAAGAACTTGTTAATTCTAGCGTTTTCGTTTTGTACTTTGTTTTTTAAGAATTCCGTAATTTCTTGGATTTCTTAACCGGAATTTACACATTCTAGACTATGTTGCCTAGTCCCTTAAGTATGAGACTTATACAAAAGAAATCATTATACGCCAAACATCCGAATCCATATGCCTCCCTGTATCGTTGTCTTCCATAGGAACGATGAAGGATTTTCACGAGGAAACGACAAAGAAAAAGGGTGGTGCAATTAAATAACACATTTTGTTATCAATTCTTAAAATCATAGGTGTTGTATTTTGGCTGTCCTTTGCCGGATGGGGTCGGCTACTGTTTGAGTATTTGGATGATAGAGTGTAGCACTCGGCCTTGCACTTGAAGAACCGTTTTGATTTTCTTCGGTTGCTATATTATGAACACGCCAAATTTCGTCTTAAGAACTGTATGGTATGCTAGAATCAAGAAAACGACTTAAGGAAAACAAAGAAAGAATAAAACAAAAATAAAAGCCGAGACACACAGTACTTATGTTTTCTTTAAGACGAAATTGTTCTGAAAAATATCACGGTTAGCAGCCGATACTTTCAATATGCAACTATTTTTAACTTCTATATTACATACTTGAAATATCCAAACTTTCGACAAACAATACTAGAACTCTCTATACTAAATGAAGAATAAATAATACCATATCCTATATGAACTTTTGAAAGTGTAATTTGGCTTTTGAAGCTTTTGTTTGTTTACTTATCTTCGACTATATCAATTGCTGTCCATTTACCTTATGTACCTTTCGTTATTCTTGAAAAGTCATTGTACTATAAAGCATCCTAGGTGGCCGTTTAGGCGCTTTCGATTTGTATGAATCGGCTGAAAAAATCGTTCAGGCGACTAGGCGGTGCTTAAGTGGGCTCCATGGCAAATTGTCAGCTTTTTTTGTTAAAAAAGAATATTAATTACATTATTTAGTTATCATGGTTTCTTTATTGTAAATCAATATTATTATTTGGATTTAGTGTGTGGATGTATTATAAGTTGATATAATTTTATTTTACAGGTAGTAAAAATAAATAAAAAATATGGTATGCAACCTTAATTTCTAGGCCCCACCTAAATGCTAATCATGTGTCTGGCGACTTCTAGAACATTGCTCATGCTTGATAGGTTTTGTTCTTGTTCAGCTACTTTGGTATCGTGTTGCCTCAACAATGCGGATAATCTCAGAGCTAGATTCCGCTTCGTCGAAGGTTACACGCATGCTCGTGATCGTGAATCGAATCATCTTTCTAGAAACTTATCTGCAGTCAATAGAATAATGGTGAACAAAAGGGGAAAAAAATCCAATCTTGATCCTAATATGTGACCAATCAATGTGTTTTTAACTTTAACTAGTGTTGATACCCGTGCGATGCACGGAGTATAATCCAAAAAATATTTTATTATTTAAATATTATAAATCATTTAAGACAATATAATATTATATTCTCCACAATATTATATTAAGTAATAATATGACATTTATTTATGAACTATTATTGTTAATTTCCATTTTTATATTTATTTTGTAGTTTTCACTATTTAATTTATAAATTTTATTATTTATAAGTTCTTAAAATATTATAAATGTATAAGATCATATGATATTTGCATACAAATTACTTATATGTACTAAAAAATTGTCGCTTATCATAGTCTTAAATTTTTTTCAACAATTTATAATTTGCACATTGCTTGATAATTGACCAACGTTTAACCCATAATATTTATCTTGCGCTATATTTATTAAATGCATCAAATGTTAAAAATTTTGATAAATAAATTTTAATTTTAATAACTTTAATCCTTATGCAACACATAAATTTTTTATGATTAAATATTTTATTTCCATGTTTTTATTTTTTTATTTATATATATTTATTTAATTTATTTTTTCAACCTATATAATGAGTTCATTGTTTCTATTCGAATGTCTAGTTATATTATATATTTTCATAATTATCAAGTGCTATAATTTAAATTATTATATATTGCTATTATATTAACTTATTTTCATTTAGAAAATAGTATATAAGAAAAAATATATATTATTGAAAATTGAATAGTTTTTTAATACATAGATATTTTGAAGGTGAAATTTACAATTTTGAATTGCACCCGACCATCAAATTTTATTTTTGTTAGTATATTATTTAGAATTTTAATAGTATTATCATTGCATATGATAAATTCATTGGGGATGTACCTTTTTATAGTTAAATTGACTCCATTGCATAAACTTTAATTAATATTTTAAATTATTTATTAAGTTAGTATGATTTAAACAGTTATTTTTATTATTTTATTAAATATTTTAAGTACTTCATAATAGTAAATATAATTAATTAAATTTATACCTACAACCATACATCATAATGTATTTACCAAATCAATTTCCATAATACTTTTTCGAATTGTGTGAATAAATTACTATTAAATAAATATTAGAACTTATTAAAATATATCTAATAAATCTACAGTCAAAATTTAAATTTAAGCCAATTTGTAGTTAATGAACAATAGTCGTTGAGTGTATAAAAATTAATTATATTTTTCATGCATAAGATTTGCTAATAAATAAATATTAATTAAATATCAAATGTAGACGAAAAAAATGGGGATGTACCTTTTTATTAGTTAAATTGAATGTATAAAAATTAATTATATTTTTCATGCATAAGATTTGCTAATAAATAAAAATTAATTACATGCCAAATATAGACGAAAAAAATTTTCGCCCAAAATCATGCCAATTATGGCATAAAGGATTTGTACATTATATAGATATAGATAATATTTGCAAAAAAGTCCACGAACACACATGAACTTAACGAGTTTTACCCCATGGGGTAACCCATAGGGTTTTTTGCCACATGTTCCACAATGTGTGTATATGTGAATGTGTCCAAACCCAATATAATTGTTGGCAAATGCATTAAGTAAAACCTATTTAATAAAACCTTCATAATTTTACTGCTGATTTTTTCAATTAATGTAGAACGTTACATTTTACATTAATAAAGTGTAATAGCAATTTTAAGCTAATTTATTATATAATATTACTATTAACACTAACTGATTATAATTTTACATTAAATTGTACGTGGAAGTTACATAGTTATAAATAATTGTATTGCAATTTTTTTCTTTAAAATACTTTTTCTAAAATAAGATATTTTTTTTGTCTTTCTAAGCTATTTTTGTCTAATATTATTTAATTGACATGAGTGTCATAATTAAACACATTAAATTCATTTAGATAATTGTTATAACAATGATAAAAATAATTGTAATAATTTTTTAACTAATTAAATGTATGGTCCATCTAGATGACTAAACTATATTGTCCATTAAAATTTATGGCATCAATATATATATATATATATATATATATATTCATACATAAGTTCAATAATATATATTTACATTACACATTTGTATATAGTCAAAATTTAAAATGTAATACATCAATTATCTAATATAAAATTTTATAATATATTGTATGCATACATGCCATATATATATATATATATATATATATATATATATATATATTTGTGCATGTGCACAAGATGAATACTAGTAATACCTAATGGGCAGCATCGAACAAGCTAATCTCTCTTTGAATTAGGTCTGCATGAATTATTCCAAACTACCACGAATTCACCCATATGATTACTATGTCCGGTAAAACCAAATGATAAGTTAGCTGATAGTTAATAAGCTAGCTTATAGCTTATTAATGAGCAAAAATAGAGTTCGGTCAGGCAAAACAAGGCAACAATTTTACTTGTTACTCCATAATTAGTATCAATTTATTAATTTCTAATAGTTTTTATCAATTATGTGATGATAAAATAATTAGATTTATCAGAAAAAACTTCAACATATTGCATTACATTCATCGAGTTTTTTTTATTACGCATCAATACAAATATGTGGGGATATACGTAGCTAAATCAATCAATATGAATAACTGCAGTGTAACTTTGTCAGTGACGGACCTACATGAGGTCCAGGGGCCCACTCAATTTTTTTAAAAATCATTATATATATATATACAAATAAAAAAATACTATAAAAATGAATAAAAATGTAAAAAAAATTTGTAGAATATATAAATAATTTAAACTTATTCTAAATGTTATTTCAGTTTAAAGTAAGAATATTATTTATTTATTGAAAAGTATATTAACAATTATTATATTTTACATTTCTGGATAAATTTTTGAAAACATTTATAATAATTTACACTTTCGGCTTTTTAATTGTAAATCAATTTAATTATTTATAAAATTCAGAATTTAGTTGGATTGTTAGATTTTTGAATGTTAATCGATTGTATATTTGAATGTTGATTTTTTACTTTATTTTTTTATGTAATCACATATTTTCAACTTTATTTACGTTTCATTAAAAAAATAGTCATTTGAGAAGCACTAATCAACAAAAATGATATGCAAAGTGTTCAATTTAAATCAAATTTCGAACAAAAAAACTTATTTTCATAAATTATAGATCTTAAACTTAAATTATAAATACACGAAATCTCTTTTTTTTTAAAAAAAAAAGTTTGAGGGTGATACGAATTCTAAGTTCTTAAAAACTTGAAGGTACACATATTAATATCTATATTTATAAGTAAACACAACTTTATATGAAATGAACGTTTCTACGTAAATTACAAACTTGTTATTCAACATTAAAATAGGCCCTTCTGAGTAAAAATCCTAGTTCCGTCACTGAACTCAATCCAACCCTCCAATTTTATCTTGATTGCCCTTATTTTCTTTGTTATTCGTGATTAGATTAGCCTACATCAAAGACCATTGACTCTCAAATGGGCTCTTAAATGACTAAAAAGGAGGCTAGAGGGGCTAATTGGCAAACTGAGATGAAGAAAGCGGCGCTTGCGGCAACCGTGTACTTCATTTGGAATGCGAGGAATAGGTTGGTCTTCGAGAATGAATTTCAACCTCCGAACCTCGTGGTACATAAGATCAAAACTCATATTTATCGTACTATATTTGCGATGTATCTGAATGTACTTGTCGAGTTTGAGAGAAAAAGTTTTGGGCTTGGAGGAACCGAGCTTGTGGTTGCCCGTTGCGATCTTGTATGCCGATTATCAGTTGTCTGAACCACAATTTTGATCTATAAATTTATTTTTAACGATAAAAAAAACCAAAAAAAAAAGGTAAATCAAGTTGTCAAAAAAACTCTTGTTAAAGGCAATATATATTAATTTCCCTCATAAAATTCAAAAAACGCAGTACCCCACTACCCCTGATCATTAAGAACTTTTCCCTCTAAAAATCCCGAAAAAGAAAAACCCTCGTCTGCTAGTCGGCTCACCAGGCCCGTCGAATTCAAAATCAAATTTCGAATCGATGTTCGCGATTCTCCGAGGCAGACGACTCAAATCTCCCACCGGAGTTGTCTATTTTGGTCGGCCGTCAATTTAGGGCTTCTGAAAATGCGGTCTTTTCCAAGCCGTTCACCACCGGTAAATTACCGCCAGGTGTTCGCGAAAATGACCCTGAGAAATCCTTCACTTTCTCCTACCTCGTCAGCTCATGCGGGTTGGCTCCAGACGTCGCCGTCCGCGCCTCCAGTAAAATCCAGCTGAAATCGCCGGAAAAACCAGACGCGGTCTTGAATCTCCCCAGAGAGTACGGATTCACGGCCACAGACATCTCTGTAATGGTCACCCGGTGGCCGAACGTTCTCTGTGCCTGCCCAGACAAAATCCTTTTGCCCAAGCTCGAATTTTTCGCCTCTATTGGTGTCCCCCTCCCCCTCCTGGCCAGCAGTCTGTCCCGAATTCCTTATGTCTTATGGCACAACCTGAAGAATTCAATCATCCCCTCTTACGATTTCCTGAAAAACGGACTCCACTCCAATGATCTTCGGCTGGTACCTGGTCGACCATTTCAAATCCAACCTCTCGTTTCTAGCATCCTGCGGGGTCCCATGGCCCTCTCTTGTATCACTGGTCACATAAGAACCAAGAATGCTCTTGGCTCCTCAGAAGAAGTTATCCTCGTGCATGGATCGTGCAATAGAAATGGGGTTTGACGTGTCCAATAATGCGTTTTCGAAGGCCATTCGGGTTTTGGTGGGTTTTGATGAGTGGACCCTTAAGCGCAAGATGGAGGTTTATAGAAAGTGCGGCTGGTCGGAATATGACATCAGGACGGCCTTTCTGAGTCAGCCGCTCTGCATGGCCTTGTCCGAGAAGAAGATTTTGGTGAGTATGGGTTTTTTGGTTGATAAATTAGGGTGGGCACCAGGTGATGTGGCCCGGTGCTCATGGATTATTGGGTACAGCCTCGAAAGGAGAATGAAGCCGTGGTGAGCAGTTGCTGAGGTTTTGAACGAAAAGGGGCTGAAGAATGTGGCTATCACGTCCCTGCTGACAATGTCCGACACTACAACAAAAACTGTATTTAGGGACGCTTATTTTTTTTATTTAGTGACATTTATTAGTGTCACAAATAAATTTACCTACACTAGCAAAAGTGTCACCAGTTGCGTTGCTAAATTTGATGTCACGAATTTATTTGTGACGCAACCTAAATGCGTAGGTAATCTTTAATAGGCGACACTTTTTCAAAAGTGCGTCGTTAGTACATAATTTATGACACAATATGTTAATATAAGTAATTTTCAATTAGTGACTCTTTTTTCAGAGCGTCATTATTATTGCGAGTTGTGACATAAAATTTGGCGTCGGTAAATCCCAATGCATGACGTTTTTTTATAGCGTCATTATTATAGATAATTGTGACACGAAATTGTATTGTTTGAAATTTTCCATACATTACCCTTTTAAGTGTGTCACTATAATTTTTGGTGACATAGTACAAAGAGATTGAAAGATATTTCGTGAAAATCCATATTCAAATACAAACTTCGATCCACAATCGTAATCGAATGGTTCACTGAACAAATAATAATTGAAAGACTAGAACCATAATTCTCATTACATTGAATTCTAAAAAAAACTAAGATGCTACATAGTTGGAACCAAAACAGCCATCTTCAAGGTCGGGAACCCACAACTAAAGTTACTGCACAAGCACAAAGAAAGCAAACCAAAAACCAATGAATCAGATGAAAATGATACTATAGTGTCAGAAACATAAGAGTTATCAACGTAACCGAACAAATACCTTGATGAAGCCGATATCCTTGGTGTTGTTGAAAAAGCATTGTCCGCAGCACATCAAACCATACTTCCTAATGATGGCATGCGGGTTACCACAAACCCTGTTGAAAAACAAAATGACATACACAAGTTAAAAACTCCAACCAATAAAGGATAATCATGGAACAATTAAACATGATATGCAAAATAACATAGATATGTAATTTAGCTTATGCATAATTCTCTGGTTATCTGCACTCCAATCCATTTATTTCGTATGCTTCTTAATTTTGTTTTACTACTTCATTTTCTCTTTCATTAGAAAGTTTCAAAATCAAAATTCCTTTCTCAAACCAATTGCCCCCTCAACTATAGAACTCCTAATACGGAATTATAATTCTATGATATTCCAAGAAAAAGCAAAGAGCTGAAATAAAAAACCCCTCTATAGCTTACTTTCAGGTGGCTACAGAAATAACAACCTATTGTTAAAAGTAACAGATGCCAAAATAAGCTAAAACTACTTATTTTAGTAAATAGAAAGCAAAAGAAAATACAAATACCCAACATTGACGTGGTCCAAGAGACTACAGATCCCATGATGCACAACCTGAATAGCTGCATACCAAATTAAAGAAACACATTAACTCACAAACCTTAATAAAAATAATAAAAGCTAATGCATTCTTGCAATTCATTTGTACTCAGATCAATAGAATGCAAATGTAACACAAACTAAAAGGCGTCAACCATGAGTACACTTGTCACAAAAATATTCCAAAAGTTTATGCAATGATGCTGAATCAAAGCTAGGATTTAAGAATCAAATGTAATAAAAATGCAATGTATTCTTACCTACAGAACCGTGCCTAGTTTGAATGGAGCAGAACAAGTAAAAGGTAGTTGATTGATGTTTAGTTATTGGGCTTCAAAGTAAATAGTTTAAATATAATATTATTCAAGTTAACCAATTTAGTATGATTAATCAGAACCAAATAACTTTTCATAAGCATATAATTCATCAAACTTACAATACATCAAATAAGAACTATGTTAGTGATGTTTACACAAAATAAATAAAAAACTGAAACAAATTCCTAGACAATAGAACATACCTAAGATGTTGGTCGAAAATGAGTTCAATTTACCAGATCAAAATTGAGAGCAATAAATGGATGGTCAAACCCTTGCAGTGGACTGTGGCGGCTTAGATAGACTGTTCGAAACAAAAAAAAAATAACCACAAAAATCATGTTAAGATTTCACTTGGATTGCATAAGAAAAATTGGACTACGCGTTTGAATCTCCAAAAATTCGAGAGCGAGCTTGAATGAAGAAAACAAAACCGTAGCTCAACAAATTCCCAAAATAGAAAACATCTAACTTCTTGAATCCTAACCACACACGTCTTTTCCATTAAACAGAACGAAATGCTTGGTTCTAGCTCGACTTGATTAATAAAATAAAATATACTAAATTAACCCAAAAACATCAATCAAGGTGCCCAGAGCTCATTTCACACTCGATTCAACTAAAACTCATTCGCAATCAATCAGAACCAAAATCGAACCAAACCCAATTATTATTCCCGAAGCTTGACGAGGTTCAATAATACTCGATTATTTCATAACCCACAAGGCCACAACATATAATCGATCTAGATGCTAAATTTACCCAAAAACATCGATCCAAATGCTCATACCTCTCAGTTCAGGCTCGACTAACTACAACCCATTCACAATCGATTAAAACCAACAATCAATCTAAACCCAAAAAATATTCCTGAATCTCGATAAGGTTCAGTAATACTCGATTAATTCACAATCCGCAAGTCATAACATAATCTAATTCCATCCAAAATTGAAAAAGAAATCTAAAAAAAAAAACAAGAATTGATAAGCACAAACCTTTCATCGAGAACTCAGACGCTAACCACCACGATCGGATTTCCTTGCTGAACCTTCATAACCAGAGACCATCACCATCAGGTACTTAGTCCTATCCTTCAAAACCTCCACACCCTCCTTTCGGTACTTTTCCTCAGAATTCAAGCGTTGTGCCCCATCTCGTCGGGCTGCCGCAAGAACTCGATTCAGGCGCCATCTCCATTGTTACTCCGGCGGGGAACAACACCGAAACCCAAAATCCCGCTCAATGTCGACTCAATTTCTTCACGAACCGTCAAGGGCTCTGCACGAAGACCGACGACAGTTCTAAATCGAGCCACAATATTGACGTCCACGGAGGGCAGAGGCGCCGGCGGTTGTGCGTGGTGAGAGAAGAGAGGCGCTGCGAGGCTGATGTACAGAGGGCAAAGGTTTAGGGCGTGGCTTAGATGCTACCTTTTCATTTATATTATCATTAAAATACAAATCTTTATTTTAGATAGACATAGAAATATTTATTTTAGATTCTTAAACCTTTTTTTTTTCAGAACAATAGATGTACTATAGATAAGCGCACAAATGTGCGAAAATACAAACTTGGAGGCTAGACCGAGGTCCGCCTAGAATAGCTAGCAAGGCTAGAAAGAAAACGACTCAAACACCAACACAAGAACCAACGACACTGACAAAATAAAACAACTCCAGCGAGGTGATGTGGAACGACCCCAAACGAGGTAATGTGGAACGGCCCCAAACGAGGAAACACCCGTACGCAGACGGGCTCACAGAGGCCAACGGCCTAGACAAAAAACATAATCCTAAACCACACAAGCACAAGCACAAACACAGAAAACAACAAAAATTAAAACCTAATCGATAACACACAAAGCCCTTCCCCGAGATGACCAAACCCATCAGCAGCGGCGAAACAGGACCAATCACCCCATAGCTTGTCCGGAAAGCCGGAACACCACTCCCGCCACTGCCTAAAGCCTAGCAAGGAACGAGTCCAAGCCTCGAAACACTCCAAGGATGAAGGCGACCCATAGCCCGAAGAGGATCAAATAGCCCCCCCATACAGACCCTCTCCCCGAGACCCGACCAAACACCGCTGGACAAGTACCGGCCTGTTGGGCATCCAACTTCACAGGCAAAGCGGACACAGGGCACAAGTCGATCCACCTCAACCCCGGCCGACGCGTCGCAGACGAACCGAGCCACCAGGGTCGCACCCAACCCCAACCACACACACTCACCTCCTTGAAGCAACCCACCATAATCCAGGCGCACAGCGGACGAGCTCCAACCGAGGACCGAGCAGAGATGGAGCCAGCCGACGGCCAGCCAACATAGCTGCTACTCAGAGAACCAGCAGACGGAACCATCACCGGCGAGATGGAGACGGCGAGACTTGCCAACGGATTAGGAGAAGATCCATCAGCGCAGAAGCACTGGCGAGAGAGAAATTGGGGCGGGAGTACGCGGCTACAGATCATCCGCCAGCGAAAAGGCCGGCTAATCGTCGGGGAAGGCGCACGATGGACGCGAATTAACGAGCAGAGGCGAGGGTTTCTGGAGAGAGAAAGGGGATCTTGCGGATGTTCATTATGTTTTGATTGTTAAACCTTCAATTTTAAATATTTTAAAATTTTAAAATAACACTCCATTACCCGTAAAACTCACTCATAAATGTAAATATAATTATTTCTCATTTAATTTATATAATATAAAATCTAATTGAAGATTGAATAATTAATTTAATATTTCTAAATCATAACAAATAAAACCATTATTGAGCTTCAAAATGTGTTTATATTAAGTTAGTATAATGTTTCGTATTATAAAAATTATGATATATTTAGATAAAGCTTTTTACATTTTTGAAAGGTAATTATAATTACATTTTTTAAAGAAAAAAATGGCGTTTACGTAACACTATTTTTGGTAAAAAAAATTTTTTAAAAAAAATAAACAACATTTTTGAATAAGCGTTATAATTCAATAACATTTTTAAATAACGTCACCATGTTTTAAAATATGGCGACTCTTGTTTAATTATGTCACTAAATAAATAGTTACGCTTTTCTTAAGTGTTGCTATATGCATAAAAATGGTGACGCAATTGTACAAGTGTCATAATGTAATTACACTTGGGGTAAATGTTGTCATATTAGTAAAAATTGTGACATTTTCTAAACAGGCGACATTATTTTAATACACTTTTTTAATTGTGTCGCCATATAACTAAACATGACGACACTTTTTTTTATAAAATGTCATAATTTAATTACACTTTTAAATAAATATTTCAATATTGATTAACACGGTGACACTTTTTAAAAAGTGCATGTTTTAAAAAAACGTTGTTAAAATTTTATCTTTGGAATACTTTTTAAAAAGTGTCACAAAAACGCCAATTTTAATTACACTTATTAAAATCGTCACTATATTTATGTTGTTAGAAGATCTTTTTGTTGTAGTGCGAGAAGATTTTCTTGAAGACCAATATTGAGAAATACGAGAAGGATGTTCCTGAACTTTTGGACATTTATCGAGGTAATAAAATCCTGGCGTGCACCTCTTGAATTGATTTCTGGTCGATGAGTTAAGTTAATTAATGATTTTTTTTTTGCCGGCTTAGGAGCATTATTTCCATAATCTTGTCTTTTATGTTACATCCAGAACAGTATTTTGATGAGTTGATTGATGGTTTTCTGTTTGTTGCAATACACACACTAGTATGAGAAGTAAATTGTGTTCTATAGACATATATTCTTTTTCTTCACAATCTTTTGAAGTATTTTATGAGCCCAAGCCTCTTTGGATTTTCTCGGAGCATCTCCAATGCTCAAATGTTGTTGTGGAAATTATATTCCACATTATCACATTTAGCAATATCACAACGTTTCATTACAATTTGATTACAAATAGTGTGATGATATGGACATAATTAATGTCCACAATGTAGAGAAGAATGTAGTTCATCCACATTCTCCTCCACATTCTAGCTAGCCAATGAGGAGGAGAGAGAGAATAATTCTTACCAATTCCAAATAATTTAATTATTTAATTGATTTTCTTATTATACATTATAAAATTATATATTTGGTAAGTAAATAGAATTGTAGTTAGACTACATTGTGCATTGGAGATAATTTTTTAATTTCATAGTTGTAGACTTATCATTTTTCCTACATGGTTCACAATCCATTTAATTCATTGACATTTGTAAAAAAATATTCTACAACAACATTAGAGCATTGAAGATGCTCTCATACCTTTGGCAATCATGCTTAGAATTGGAGCATAGTACAATGTCCTTGTATTCATGCTCACAATCAAGGAAAAAGTTAACCATGTCATGGTCCCCTAAATTTATCAAATGCCATGAGAGAAATTAAGTAAACCGATGTTTGATTTCCACGTAAATATCAACTCGAGTTTGTTATTACTCAAAACCAGTCAATGGAACGATATATAAATTGGTATAATTTCCTAAATGGACGTATTATTTGTCACATACAACTTAGTAATAGTGGCATCTTGTAACATGGATTTTTAATCGACTAAATACTCGAACCACGAAGGAAAGATCGAGCTCTGATAAGTCTAATCTTGTCCATGACATTTTGCACTATCTTTTATGGGAAAATAGTAGTATTGAACGATCAAATTCTCAAGTTTCATCTCTTTGTGTTTATGCATAAGATAACTCTTGAAGTCCTTCAAAGGAGACAATTTTTCGACAATTATCGCCACTTGAAATGCTTCGTTCACTATCAATTTCTCGGCCAAAAAAATCCGTACACAAGGGATTTACCGATAAAAAACTTTTTAATTCTAACGCTTGTCGTTTTGTACTTTGTTAAGAATTCCATAATTCTTTGGATATCCCGCAAGCGGAATATACACATTATAGAGTATGTTGTCAAGTCCGTCAAGTATGAGACTTCTACACAAGAAATCATTATACGTTAAACATCCGACTACATATGCCTTTGTGTAGTGTTGTCTACCATGGGAATGACGAAAGATCTTTCATTGACCTATACAAAACTTCTCAAGTCTAGTGTTTTTGTTTTGTACTCTGTTCCTAAAAAAATACACAATTCTTTGGACGTCTTAACCTGACTTTACACATTATATTGTCATCTAGTCCGTTAAGTATAAGACTCATGCACAAGAAATCATTATACGATATACATCCGACTCCATGCGCCTTCGTTTATTGTTGTTTTCCGTGGGAACAACTGATTGACCTTCCATGAGGAATGAGAAACAAAAATCACATTTTTCTCAACTTTTAAAGTCAAAGCCGTTGAATTTTCAATGTCCCTTGCCGGACAGAGGCGGCTAAGTGAATGAATGATAGTCGTCGGTGTAGCACTCGGCCTAGCAGTTGAACAACTCGTTTGGTTTTCTTCGGTTGCTATATTATGAACTCACCAAATTCCATCACAAGATTGTTATTGGATGGTATGTGAAAATTAAAAAAAAAAAAAAATGACTCAAGGAAGATGACAAAAACATAAGCAAAAATAAAAATTGAAGTATGAGGTATTTACATTTTTATCAAGATAAATAGCTCTTATAAATACTCACGGTTAGTGACAAATGCCTCCAAGATACTTTTAATATATATTATGTACTTAAAACATAAAAGCTTCCACAAATAATACTTATATTTGGAACTCTCAACGAAGTAAATTAAATAACGCGATATGTTATATGAACTTTGAAAATTGTAATGCAGGAGCTCTTTAATTGTAAATTATAGATGCATGATGGTATTTATCAATTTTTTGAAAATTGAACCGGTCATCGAACCAGTGAAGTTACCAGTTTAATAGTTCACTGGTCAGACCAGTGGTCGAACCGGTTGAATTAATATATAATGTTTTATTTATTTTAGATTTGTGTATTTTATCATTAGTTTTATAATGTAAAATGACATTTCTCTATATACAAAATAATTGTATTTATTTTTTATTCATTAGTTTAATATGTAAAATATATAATTGTATATATCTATCATTATCAAATTAAAACGTTGAAGTATTATACATATTATGTAAGGTTTATATTTATTTTGTGAAATTGTAAATCTATAATAATAATAATATAATGTATCTATTTTTTTTTTAAAGTTGGGTTTTAGATTTTAGTTTTGAATTTTAAAAGACTTTGCATTTAAAACTTTGCATACGAACATAAGTAAAAATTAAAAAAAAAAAATGGCCCAAGACTTTGCAATTTGCAATTGCTCGAGTATATACCAAAAAGAAAAAGGCTCGAAGATTTGAAATTTAGTGGGCCTTTTGAATGACCCACGCCACAAAGCAAGCAAAAGGATAAGGAAACTGACAAACAGCTAGTCCCACATCGGTAATCTAATGAAGAAATGAAGAGTTTTTAGTTAAATAGTGAGCTGAACTGTTTGAATTATTAGCCACTGGTTGTGGAACTGACTACAGTTTTTGGTTTGACCAGTTTTTGAACGGCTCAATTGGTTTTTAACTGGTTTTGGTGCCCAGCGGTTTAACTCTTCTGACCGGACCGCTCATGTTCGGCTCTCAGTCGAACCGGCCAGTGCAGTCTGGTTTTCAAAACATTAGTATTTATAGAGGTAGGAAGGAGGTTTAAATTTTAAAAAATAACTCTTGGAACTTGCCTAGATGAGACAGATGCACTCGGAAGTCGAAGGACATCTTATGGATATTAGGGTACACCACCCATCGTGGGCCACCACCCATCCCGGCGCCACGACAAGTGTCGAACCCGATAGTTTAAAATTGGTTGTGTCCAACAGTCGTCGCAGGCCACGAGCGTCAGTTGCGCGTTCGCTTGTCGCGAGCTTGTACGCACACATCCATATTTCAAACTTTTGCTCAATTTTTTTCTACTCATCCCCAACGAACTCTATTAGTATTCTAGCATGCTCAATGCATGATTATAACTCGTTTGGTTTGCCCGGTTATTCATCAAAAACCAAATGATTGTGAATTTAACAAATACTGAGTTACTTAACCTCAATTTTTAGTTTCAAACTTATAATTTTCTACATAAACTACACTAGTTTCTCATACACCTTATACTGGTTTTGACAAATTTCTAGTTCATTTATAGGTGCAAACCAATTTTTCTTACACATACAACATTCATTACATATTTCCAACAAATGATCACAATAAGACAAAATATATGGAAAAAAAAAAAATCAATTCATTCAATAAATAAAACGAATGATAACTGTAGAAAGTTGATTTAATAATAGAATAATGACAACACAAATATTGAACTAAAATCCGTAAAGTTCAACTACGTAGTTATGAAATTGAGAAATATTTAAGTGTTAGCCCCCGAACGAGGCACTCTGGTCACCTGTAGTGTACGTGTGATAGTTATGAAATTTTTATTTATTTATTTTTAAGAGATATAGATAAATTTATTTAACTGATAAATAATTTTATTAATTTTTATTTTATATTAATAGGTAATTTATTTTTTATGATTATATATGAAAAAGTGATAATAAATACTAAATATAATAACTTTTAGAATTTATTTATAACCTGAGTTAATCACGTGCTTTATAACTTTGATCTAGTAACATACATAATGGAATCTAATGCACCAGATCAAATAACATACATAATGGAATAGGCTAATCTAATTAACCACAAATTGACATATAGAATTAGAGCATAAGATTCAATGCATAGTGATATGTAGGGGTGAATCCGTACCAAAATTCAGAGATCACAAAATTCGATCTCTGGAACCGTACCAAAAAATGGGGACGGTTCGGTTCAGAGATTTTTTTCAATTCGATTCGGTTCGGTATTCGGGACTATCGGAACAATTCGGTTTGGTATGGTTCGGTTCATAACTTCGGAGATTTCTTATATTTTTAAAAGTTTTCTGAACGACTATCTAGTTATATTTTAATTTTTGTATGCTTTAAAAAAACAATATTCATCAATAATTCATCATATTGAGATTTTACTTTAAAAATAACTCTATATTTAGTTATTTAATTTCTATATGCTTAAAAAAAAAAAACAACATCCATTTATAGTTCTTCATATTAAAAATTTTATTTTGAAATCAACTTTAAAAGTAACTCTAAATTTTAGTTATTTAATTTTTATATGCTTTAAAAAAAAAACAACATTCATCAATATTTCCTCATATTAAAAATTTTATTTTGAAATCAAGTAACTCTAAGTTTTAGTGAAGCTTTCATACAATTTTAAATAATATTTATATTAAAGAAAAAATCCAATTATAGATCAAGTATTTACTATTATAAAATAGAGTTAAGAAAAAATATTTTTTTGGTAAGTAAATTTCCCTCCAAAACATTTGGAAATTCTATGTGATTAGTTCAATTTTTTTGGTTTTTCCCGCCTACATGAAATTTTCGATTTTGCAATTGATTTATAGAAATTTGATTTGACTTAGATTACAATTCCTTTTTTTCTGCCTATTTTTACTCCTTTTGTATAGGCTTTTATTTGTTACCTTTTGTTTACATCCGATTTTTTATTTTGACGCACGTTTTATTTGTCAAGATTTTCGTTTTTTTTTTTATGTGATGTGATGAAGTCGATACGCTCTATTCGGTCGTAGAACTTAAACATATATCTTATTCAAATCCGAATTGGATTTGGTACAAAAAAAATCTCACAAAATCCGGAGAAAAAAAAAGGATTACAAATACATTTTAAAAATCTATTAGTATAAAATATGGCTAAGAAAAAATGTTTGAAAAACTCGAAAATAATTGTTTCATTTTCCCGCTTCAAATTCCCCCTTTTTTTTTCGTTTTCATAATCCGATATTTTGAATCATTTTTATAATAGTAGAGTAGATGAATCCATTTTATTGGAACCGATTTTGTAGGAATAGAATATTTCCTTTTTTTTGGAAGGATTTGGTAAAATCGGATATTGTTTGTTAATAAGGCAAATAATAGTGCATCATATTTAGTGAAATCGGATATTAATTGGTAAATCCTAATATTTGAGGAAAAGATTTTTTATTTTTTTTTTTGATATATCTTGATTTTATACTAATCAAATCACTCCAAAATTATCGGTTCAAACAAATCAATTTCCAAACCAATTCTCTCGATTTATTAGGGCACCACACATCAAAGAGATGGGCATGCATGAGTTCCACCGAATCTTTTCCATTCTCGATGAACGGCAACGGCAATATCAGTCGAAAGGAGCTCGACGAGTCGCTGAAGTATTCGGGATTCGTGTGCTAGAGGAGGAGCTGCGGGTGATTATCGGGAAGATAGCCAGATTTGTGAAAGGTTTTTTGATGGTTCGCTCCATATTTTCCTATTGCCGTTTCAATTTTATTATTTTCGAAATTGAATTGGAACTATGGCCGGATTGCTTTTCCGCATGCTTCAATATTGTATCTTTTTATCTAATTTTTATAGTTATTTGATGATATTGTATCTTTTTGTAATTTTTATAGTTATTTGATGAGTTAGTAATTTTAATTGTGCACATAGAGTTTTCATTTGATCAGTGTATCTGCTTGCAAAATTCCTATAATTGATGGGTAAATATGGTCAATGATATCATAAATTATTTTTTCTATTCGAATAGTTCAACTTAATTGATGTTTTTTTTTTGTCAATATTTACTTAAGTACAAGATATTTTAAAATTTAGAAAAAATCTCATTTTATGTGGGTTCTTGGTACATATTCTTTTTCATCTCATATCCAAATAAAAATTTAAATGCGGATCTTAAATGTATCATGTTTATTAAAAATATGTATATATATTTTTAAAAAGTATGAAGATCATATAATTAATTTTATCATATATCATATGTTGGATGTTATTAGTTTGATTAGGGACACTAATTATATCCAAATAAATAATATATAATTTTTTATATTTGATATTTCCTTTTTTTACAATAATGAGATGTTAAATATAAATACTATGTTTAATATAAAGTCTTAGAAAAAGTTTTAAGTAAAAAGCCCGTCCGTGCATCGCACGGGATACACACTAGTTACTAAGCAAGAAATTTAAGTGAAGCTTAATTGTTATTACTATATTTCATTTGCATTTTAAAAATTTACAAATTATATAGGATCAAAATTGACATAAAATACATTAATGTTATAGTTCGGCACTTTTGGTTCTTCAGTTTGGTACGGTATCGAACGATTTGGTTCGATTATCGGTATAGATATTTGTGAAATCTCCAGAACTAACAATTACTTTTCAGTTCGGTTTGCTTCAGTTCGGAGAAAGTCACATGGTCAACGGTTATTTTTCGGCTCGGAGTGATTTTGGTTCGGTTTTTTAGACGGTTCGGAGTTTTCCTAGTCCCATGCTCAGCCTAGTGATATGACATATAGAGTAGCTCGAACGAACCGGTCTCAGTTAGCTCAGGTGAATGGACTCTTCATATAGCTTTGCGATATAAACAGCTCGAGTGGACCGGTCGTTTATACAGGTCGGATATATGGTCGTTAACGATAGCAGTTCAGATATGAGCGGTGACCTCTCGGTTTTGAAAGGTAAAATAAATTTCAAAATTCTAGTCTCAATAGTTATGCATTTAAAAAAAATATAATGATATATATTATTTGTTAATAGTACACAATTCAAAAAATTGTGTACTATAAATTGTATGTTGATATCCAAATCATTTTATAACTGCAACCGACTTTGTTAAATCTCCACGACAATATGGTAAAACAAAATGAGACGATCAACTGTATGGAAATAAAATAAAATCAATAAATCATTATGAAATTCACAAAAAATGAACATAATTAATAATTTAAATAATACACGGATCTCAAAATTAATACTCTCTTGGATTTTAATATTCAAACTTATACTTATCATCATCTTTTGGAAATTGAATAATATATTGTACGAAAGTTTTTTAAAAAAACGCGATGCACCTTTCCCTAAAAACCGAAAAAGAGGCATATATTGAGGCACATCTTCAAACCCTAGTCTGCTCTCGTCAGCTCACCAGGTCCGTTGAACTCAAATTCGAATTCCGAATTATGTTCGCGATTCTCCGAGGCAGACGACTCAGGCTCCCACCGGAGCTCTCTATTTTAGCCGACCGTCAATCTTGGGCTTCTGAAAATGCGGTCTTCTCCAGGCCGTTCACTACCGGGAAACCACCGCAAGGTGTTCGCGAAAATGACACTGAGAAATCCCTTACCTCTCCTACCTCATCAGCTCATGCGGGTTGGCTCCAGAAGTCGCCGTCCGTGCCTCCAGTAAACTCCAGCTGAAATCGCCTGAAAGAACAGACGCGGTGTTGAATCTCCTCAGAGAGTACGGATTCACGGCTGCCGACATCTCTGTACTGGTCACCCGGTGGCCGAATGTTCTCTCTGCCCGCCCAGAAAAAACCCTTTTGCCCAAGCTCCAATTTTTCTCCTCATTTGGCATCCCCCTCCCCATCCTTGCCAGCAGGCTGTCCCGTAACCCTACCATCTTAAGGTGCAGCCTGAAGAACTCAATCATCCCCTTATTCGATTTCCTGAAAAACCTGCTCGGGTCGGATAAGGTGGCCGTTCAAGTCTTTATACATGCTCCCCAGTTCTTCAGCTGGAGCCGGGCTGATGACATCTCATCCAACCTCTCGTTTCTAGCAGCCCGCGGGGTCCCTCGGCCATCTCTCGTGTCACTGGTCACGTACGAGCCAAGAATGCTCATGGTTCCTCAGGAGAAGTTATCCTTGTGTGTGGATCGAGCAATAGAAATGGGGTTTGACGTGTCCAATTATGCATTTGGGAAGGTCATTCGGGTTTTTGTGCGTTATGACGAGTCGGCAATTAAGCGCAAGATGGAGGTTTATAGAAAGTGCGGCATGTCTGAATCCGACATCAGGACCGCCTTTCTGATTCAGCCGCTCTGTGTGGCCTTGTCCGAGAAGAAGATTTTGGTGGGTATGGGTTTTCTGGTTGATAAATTAGGGTGGGCACCAGGTGACGTGGCCCGTTGCTCTTGGATTCTTGGGTACAGCCTCGAAAAGAGAATGAAGCCGAGGTGGGCGGTTGCTGAGGTTTTGAATGAGAAGGGGCTGAAGAATGTGGCTATCACATCCTTGCTACCTTTATCTGAGAAGGTTTTCTTGAAGACATATATCGAGAAGTACAAGAAGGATGTTCCTGAACTTCTGGACATTTATCGAGGTAATCAGATCCTGGCCCACACCTCTTGAATTGGTTTGAAATTTGTTGAAGATATTGTTTTTTGTTTATTTAGGAGAATTATTTCCAGAATCTTGTTCTTTATGTTACATCCGTAATCCTCTTCGGTTGAAGTGGAGTTGCAGAACAGTATTTTTATGTGTTGACGGATGGTTTTCTGTTTGTAGCAATCTACACACTAGTATGAGAAGTAAATTGTGTTTCATGGCCAGTTGTTCTTTTTCTTCATATCTATCGAAGTATTTTCTGAATCCCAAACCTATTTGGATTTTCTCATACCATTGACAATCATGCTTAAAGTTGGAGCATAGTACAATGTCCTTGTATCCATG
>CACSLK010027752.1:11447045-11460493 GCA_902706635.1 Striga hermonthica | reverse complement strand
AAAAAAAAAAAAAAAAAAAAAAAAAAATGAGTATGTTTTCTAAGGAAGAGATCGAATTAAGTTGGCGTTCATGGAAAAAAAGGGTACAATCGAGAGAGGAGAAACAACGGCGATCGCAATGGGATCCGAGGAAAATATTGAGGTCCGTGAAGGCTGAATTCGAAAATGTGAAGGTCACCTTGAACGATTACCACGAACGGGTAAAAAAGTCGTTGCTTCAAATACGAACGGAGATCAACGAGGCAAAAAAGTTTTTTGATGAGGAGGATAAGATCGAGGTCCCGGTAATCGAAGAAGACGAGACGCACATGGATGACGATGAAGAGGTGGAGACGCCCCAAGTGATGGTCATTGGCGAGTCCTTGAGGACAAGGACTCATTCGAAGGGGGGAGGAATGATGCGGAAGTGGCTTTCGAGGCCTGAGAACGTCGAGAGCCGATGGCCGAGACGACCCGAAAAGCCCGAGAAAAGGGTCAAAACCACGCATGCATGGCCTAAAAGACGTACGCGAGCTCGAATACGAGGACACACGCCCGGAGATCACGCACGGTGCGCGTGCGACGTGAGGTTCAAACACGGACGTGGCGTAACTTGAACGTCAAAATTGACAAGGAGCTTCTAGAAGATTCAAGTCCAAGATTCTAGAAGACAATTTATTATATTAATTATTTATTAATATTTGTTAGCATAATTAGTTGTTAGATATTTTGTTAGTGCCGTTAGTATAGATATTTGATTAGGTTAGTAATTTATATGTTAGTAGCAGGTTAGTTTGGCAATATATATGGTTTATTAGTATTAGTTTATTAGACCAGGTTAATATATATTTAGGTTAGCCGTGATTGTTAGGTTAGTATTTATTTAATTGGCCGTTAGTAGTTTAGTTATGTTAGGAGATTTTATTAGCTTAAGAGTTTTATATTTTGTTAAGTCTTGGGATGCAAGACATTTAGTTTCCTTAGGACTAGATATTATTTCCTAGTTAGAATTATAGCTCTCATAGGACTAGATTTAGTTTTTCTTATAAATACCTATGTACTCATTCAATTTTATACAAGCAATGAATTAATGAAAAATCGACCTTTGGTCACCAATTTCTTGTGTTAGAATTCTTTTGAGTTTTAGTACAAAATCCTTGTGTCGAAAAGGGCGTTTCACCGCATAGTTCGAACAAGACGAGTTTGGCAAGGATTCATGTCCGAGCTGTCTCAACTATCGTGAGAAGATAAGGAGCAATCCGAGTCGTCCACAACCTATCGCCGAGAAGGAAGCCGTGGCACGCAACTTTCGAAGAAAGTCGAGTTGAGCGGATACACGATCCTTCATCACTGCAGCGCGGCGCGACACAGCTGCTTCCCACGGTGCGTCACACATAGCACGGCGCGACAGATCAGGCGCGGTACCTCCACGGCGTGACAGCTTCTCTTCCGCACCGCGGCAACACCATCATGCCGCGGCGCTGCCCTTCTCTTCGCGCCGCGCCCATCCTCGCAACACGCCCGCGGCGCGGCACAGCGGCCCATCACGGCGCGCGACCCTAGCACGACGCGACACCTGGGCCCTATACCCGCGTGTTTAATTTCTTTATGTCGTGACTCGTCCTATGATATATATATCTGCACGAGACTTCGAATGACACAACTCTCGACCGGGGTGAAAACCCTCGGGCCCCAGAAAATACAAAAACTCCTCTCTTTCACCCTTATTTTTTTTCGTTTCTTCTTCTTCTTATAATCTTTTTCTTCCATTTTTCTTTCTCCTTTTCATAGTATTTAGGGAACTAAGCTTGTAATTCAATGCAACACTTGAATTTGGGATGATTTGTAAGTTTTTCTCTCTTTTATTAATTCATGAACAATGGTTAATTGATTTGAGAAGAATGATTATGTGTGTTGAACTCGATTTACATAGCTAATTCTTTTTGCTAGGGATAGGGTAATGATTGTTCTTGTTTAACGTGCATTTGTCGGGCTTGAATTGTTCTTGCTTATGTGAGTTATTTTTATTAGGAATTAATGAATTTGAACTTGGTTGATTGATATAATCAAAAAGTGACATTTCGATCTTGCAATTGGTAACAATTGAATGTTGATTAGTCGAGTTAGAGTTTGTTGATTCTACGTGATTAGTCAATTAGTTCTCTTCTAATTGGATTAGCGACTTTTAGAACCGAAAGGGGAGAAGTCGTAGATCTAGGCTCGCATGAGCTAGATGAGTTCGTAAATGAATAATCTATGTGTTTTAGATTGAAATATGTGCTTGTCGATGACCCGTCCCTTGTTACGAAAAGTTATTGGGATTGGGATGATTGACTTGTATTGTATGCTCGAACTTGCACGTCTATGTTTAATCTCTGGTTACGAAAAGTTATTGGGAGCGAACCTCTGGATGTATAAGCAAGAGTGTCAATCTTGAACTGAACAATTGAATGCCCAACTTTGCTATAACTTGAATTAATTATCCCCGATTCTCTAGCTTCTCCATCTTCGTTTCATCCATACTCTTAGGTAGATTTACATTTTTGCATTGTTATTTATTTCTTAGTTGATAATTATTCATCCCCCTTATCTGATTAGAGTGTTTAGGATTTTATTTTCTTTTGTGTGTGATCGATATCATTTCTAAATTCCGAACAACCTTCCTCGTAAGATCGACCCGGGGAACGAATCTTTTGATTCGGTACTCGGTAAAAAGAATAATTTGTACAAAACAAACCTGTTGCTCGGTTAACTACTATCAGTGTGCTCATAGCCTTGGCTTCTGTGTATAATCTCTATATTCATCAGATGGATGTAAAAACTGCATTTTTACATGGAGATCTTGATGAAGAAATATACGTGGATCAGCCTGAGGGATTTATAGCTCCCGGTAACGAGCATAAAGTTTACAAGCTTGTTAAATCTCTTTATGGTTTGAAACAAGCACCTAAGCAATGACATGAAAAGTTTGATAAGACTATTTTATCATTCGGCTTTGTGATAAATGATAATGATAAGTGCATATACTTTAAGGCTAAAGGTGATAATTGTATAATTTTATGTCTGTTGTAGATGATATTCTGTTAATAGGATCTGCTTATGAAATAATTGAAGAGACTAAATCATTTCTAAAGAGTAAATTTGAAATAAAGGATATGAGAGAGGCAAATGTAATTCTTAGCCTTAAGTTGATTCGTTCAACTAAAGGTATAGCCATTTCTCAATCTCATTATGTTGAGAGAATAATTGAGAAATATGGCTATAATGATTGTAGAATTGCTAAAACTTCATATGATCCATCTGTGGCTCTTTTCAAAAAATGAAAGTGGTGTTTCTGTGGCTCAATTGAGATATTCTAAAATTATTGGAAGCTTGCAATATTTAGCTAATAGTACGAGACCAGATATTTCGTTTTATGTGTCAAAGTTAGCTAGATATACAAGTTGTCCTAATAGAATTCACTGGGAAGCCTTGAATAGGGTAGTTTGGTATCTTAAAGGCACAATATCACTGGCTATATATACTATAGCAAATTCCCTGGGGTACTTGAGGTATATAGTGATGCTAGCTGGATAGCTAAAAATTCCAGAACTAACGGATGTACAGGGTATGTGTTTACCTTGGGTGGGGGCGCTGTCTCCTGGAAGTCTACCAAACAGACTTTGGTAACACGGTCTACTTTTGAGGCTGAGTTATGTGCATTGGACACGACTGGAATGGAGTCATAATGGTTATATGGGTTGTTGAGGCAACTACCCATTGTGAGCAAGCCTTTACCTCCAATACCAGTGCATTGTGATAGTCAAACCACAATTGCAAAAATAAGAAGTCAAAAGTTCAATCAGAAAATAAAGAGACACATTTAAGTTAGACTAAAGCCTATAAGGGAATTAGTGTCTGATAAGGTTATGGCTGTTGACTTTGTTAATTCTAAAGACAATTTGGTTGATCCTTTGACTAAAGGACTTGATCTATCCTTAGTTCAAATATCCAGGTTAGGGATGAGACTGAATAACCCATATGAGATGCATCTACAATAGCAACCCAACCTACCAACAATGACGGTTCAATGTGGTATAAACAAGTTGTTGAATGTATCATTGTGCACCTAAATTACAAGACTGATACTTTATATATAAAGTATGATGAGTTCTTTCCCTAGCATACCTGGAAGGTGCTGTTAACTGCAAGTATAGTAAGAGTTTATCTCTGAATGGGGTCGAGTTTTCTAAACAAGTAAGCAGCATCTTTGGAGATGTCCAACTAAATGAGTATAGTTGTTTGGCCGCAACTAGGGGAATGGGTTATTCCTTGAAGATACTCATGAAACAGGGTCGTGACATATGGCCTAATGTGTCAACCCTAAAGATCAGAACATAGCCTATAAGTTGTTGTTGAACGTCATTACACTCACGACTTGAATTCAAGGCTTAGATCCATCCATTTCGGTGATGACAGAAGTTGGATAACTTAGGTTGTGGTTCAAACCGGAAGGTACATTACTGAAAACAACTTACGATGACCCTGATAATTATTATCTAAGGATTTGTGAGAGATTGTTAAAATAAAATTACATGTGAAAAGAGAATTGTATTATGTTGAAACCCTTAGATAAGATAATGTGTTTAATGTTACAAATGTAATGTCCAAATTCATTGTGGAGAAAACTTAACCGTGTTCGGTTTTGGGAAGTGCATATGAAACTCAAAGTTTTATAACTTTTGCCTTAATGAAGGCATTGAATGATCTCCACTTAATTGAATGCATGCTTGTCTTAGAAGCACTATATATAGTGCATGCATGCTAATGGGAAGGACACACCAAGATAGGAAAAGAAAAGGAACATAAACATATACTCTTTCATCTCCCACAAGAAGTCTAAGAAAATTATGAGTTCTTGGCGACTGAGCTTCTGATCGAGGTGAGTGTGTTAGATAGTGCAGTCTTCATACTTTGAGCCGTCTTATTCTGGGAGAAAAGGCGTAGTACTCGTTTCACAGTATCGGGGCGTCTGTTTCTTGAAGGCAAACAAATTTTCTGTGATTCGGCTATATCTGTTCTATGACAATATAGAACTGTCAATTAAGTTATTTATTTTTATAATAAACTTATTTATTTACTAATAGAAATCTGTTTCATCTCACGTTCTCGTGGTTGATATTTGTGGTTTCTATTTCCAAATTCTTAATACGTATATATGTTGATACTCGTTCTTAATTCGCCTTTCACAATTTAAATTTTCCAACAAGGTTGAGTTAAAGATAAGTTTAACTTTAACTTAGGATAAAGTGAGAAGTGTTTGATTTTTTTTTTTTTTTTTTTCGAAACGATAGAATTATATTAAACGAAAAAACACATAATTACAACTAGAAATCAGCTAGAATAGCCAAGCAGCCAAACAGCTGAATCTAGGAGGCCTACACAAGGTAGCCTAGAATCGTCTACACTAACTCACTCACGATACAACAACAATACACGCTCCCAACAGGAGAATAAACATGCTCCTAAAAGGAGAATAACACGCTCCCAAAAGGAGAATAACACGCTCCCAATGGGAGAATAACACAAAATCAACTGGACAAAACACAACACAAACACAACAAAAGCACCAACACAACAAAAACACAAAACAGACAACACAGAAACAACACATAAAATAAAACAAAAGAAAACAACTCAAGGCCCTTCCCCGAGCAGAAGATCCAAGCCTGAACACCAGCAAACCCAGGTCTACCACCAAAAGGACGAGATCGAAAACCGAGAACCTACTCCCGAAACTGCCAAACGCTTACTTGAAGCCGAGACTACAGAACTCATTCCCATCCAGGAAGAAGAACCTGACCCATAGCCGGAAGAGCGACGATCCACATCCCCTCACACCACCACCGTCCTAGTCCCGCCATCACCACTAGCCGCGGACAGTCAATGCCGGCCTCCCATCGACCCCACACCAGAGAACCAAGGGAACAGGGGAAAAATCGCAACTCCTCCGCCCCAGTCGCCCCGCCATAGACCACGCGAGCTACTAGGACCACACCCAAGCCCCACTCCCGCACCACCACCTGGAACCGTCGCGAGACCAGGAAGGCCGACAAACCGCACCCTCGAACGGCAACCTGCAAGAGGAGACACCCGGCCGCAGGGAGGTCAATAAGCTCCATATGCGCGAGTGGAAAAGGGGAACAAGAAATTAGGACAAGGACATAGCGGCTATGGGCCATCCGCCGGTAGAGGCCCGACGGTCTGCCGGGGAAGACAATCGAGGACGATGACGGCGGCTGAAGGTAGATTTAGGGATTTAGGGTATAGAGTGAGAGAGAGAAACGACCTTTTTTTATTCAAGAGGATAAGATTGGTGTGAGATTGGCCGTGCTTGATTTATTTTTCAAATCGGTTTTTCTTAAATTCATTATGATTTATTTTTAAAAATGACATGCATTATACTGTTAATTGTATAATTTAATCATCATACAATAATTTTTTAATCCGTATCATATATCAAATTTATAGATAATTTTTTTAACTGATAAATTATTTTATTACTTTAAATTAATAGATATTTTAATTTTTATGAATACATGAAAACTGATAACAAATACTTTAATAATTTTTAAAATATATTTATAACTTGAGTTAATCACATGTTTTATAATTTTTAAAATTTTAATAAACTTAAATAAAAATTTAAACTTACAGGACTACTCTAATCTAACACAACGCGACAAATCGACATATAAAAGTAGAACACAATATTCAATAAATAGAATTATAATACACATAATTACAACCAAGAGGGGATCGTCTATTGTCAGGTACCCTTCGTACCTACCTAACATTAGGTACCCTCTTTATATCACCATTAGATTGACTTAAAATCAATATGAACCATTAGATTAAGGTACGAGGTTGGTATCGTACCCCTTGTACTTGCAAATAACCTATAATACCCTTATGTAATTAAAAATTAAAATAATTTATTAATTTATAATTATATTTATCTTTAAGTCCTTACATCTAAATTATTTCTACAACAATCCTTCAAATACAAAACTATTTCATCAAAACCTCAACATTTGTCATTATTATTTCCATCCAATTTGTTCTTCGATTTAATTTATTTTTTGCCTTTGTCTCCCCCTCTCTCCATCATTCAATCGAAGAAGATTTCCAATCTGTATATGTATATTTTCAAACGATTGTCGATGGTGAATCTGAAAATACCGATATATGGCCCAATCGGACAATACCGATTCTTTTGTCTACAGAGATATGTTGAATCCAGGTATATTTCGAATTCATAATTATTTCGAATGTATGCTTCGTCTCCGTGATTTGTTTCGCGAAATTTTATGACGTACGACACTGTTTGCAAGATCCCGGAATTTAAATTCATGTATCTGAAATGTATTGTGTGATTTTTGTATTCAGTTCCAGATTGTTGACCTTTAACTCCCATTTTGATAAAATTTTTATGTTAAATGGTTTATGCTTCACATTCGTGTAATCGTGTAATCGATTCTTTTGAATATAGATCTGATTTGATTAGGTGGATTTGTGAAATGAGGATAAATTGTGCTTTTGGTGAATCGTTAATAAGAATATTTCATGATTGATGAAATGCCTCAATAATATTGTATATTGTGTTACTTAGATGTTAATATCCAGTAAGGTAAAAGAAAAATAAAAACGAATAAACCATGAAATATTCGGTTTTGAACTTCCTTCTGTGTATCAAACAATTTACTCTTATTCATTCTTGGACTTCGACAAACCTGAACCGAAGTTCGATTCACTTGAGATGATCTCCGTACCATTAGGATACTTGGTGATTATCGTAATGAAGTCAATCATAGAAAACACTGATGACTTGTAGCCAAAAAGACCCCATCAATATCCAACAGTACTGTCGTTGTTTTAGTGTATCATAAATTTCCACGAAGATAGGTATTAGCCATCGAACGACAACTATTTCTACAAAAATAACAGAGTGTTTGGTCACATGTAATTGATATGGGTGGTTTTCAGGATTATCTTCTTCATTGTTAGGACAAATTTATTATGATCATAATTTGTATTTTGGAAGTGTATGAGTTTTACTATTTTTTTTTACTTATGTACATTTTGTTATAATACACGTTAATGGTTTTTTTTTTACTACTAATTTCTTACTCTGACTTATAAACATTTTGTTTATCTTTCAGACTTTTTTAATATCCTTAGTTTAATGATTTTTGACTTGTGTTAATTTTCTTATCTCAGCTTGTTTAATATCATCTGTTAATGATGTATGACTATTAAACTATTATTAATTATTAAACATTCGCACAATTAAATGGTCTCGGACATTGTGGACAATTAAAAACACATACTAACCACTTACATTCTTTGGTGGTTATGTAAATCCAGAAATTTGTGGAAAATCAAGAATGAATGGCTGCCTCCTCATTTGATTGTCTCAGCTGGTAGTGGTGATTGGATAGAGTCCTCTCATTGCAAAGGATCAAGAACTTTTGGAAGATGGTGTTTGCTGCTAGGTCCATTTATGGTTGAGTTGTAGCTTCATCGGTTAATATATGCTGAGTTCTTGTTCTGTATTTGGCTAGTCTATTGGCAGGTTAGACTTTGTTGTTTTATTGTTATCACTTTAGGTCTCAGAGATCCTTGTGCCTTTAGTGATGTATCTGCTATGTTTGTTCCAGAGCTATTAGTTGTTGCTCTCTTAGTTTAGTTCTCTGAACTTGGGCTTCTCAGCTCCCGGTTTGTAATTATTTTGTTGAATATAATTCTATCGGTTGAAAAAAAAACGCGTGGTAGTTGTGTATTTGCCGCAGACTAGTGAAATATAGCATAATCTTACAACAATTTGTGAAACAACTGCAGATTACAGTCCTTACAGAAATTATGCACAAGGTAGCAGGAACACAGAATTGAAGTCATTAAACAAACAAAACACATCTTCATCAATAACAGCAATGTTCATCTCCAGCAAAGTTGTGTCATTCGATGCAAATGTTTTGGGCCCTTTTAGCAAGGCTCACTTGGAATTTAAAAATATAAGGCTCTTATGGTTTTTCAGTTAAGATTTGAAGTGGACATGTCAATTGTGAAAATAACAAAAATTGGAATTACATTACAACTCGTTCGACTTTGTTATGAAAATGAATTGTCCACATTTTCTTATCATAATTATACTCCCTAAACTCATAGTTTAATCATCTATTGGACCTTATTCACCTCATGACATGTTAATATAATTTACTATATAATACCCCATCATTTTCTAGACTAAGATTATATGTTATATGCACATAGAACAAAAAAATAACATCAACTTTACTATATAATACCCCCATCAACGGCCAAACTCAAACAATACATAAAAAAATAACACCACAGTGACGGTTTCTATCTCATTTTTACTATGTTCCTAATGGAAAGCAAAAGTCCTCGTCGTTTCCAACTTGAGAGTCGTTTCCAACTTGAGACTGTGACGGTTGACTGCTCAGTTTATTTGCTTGACAGGTAGTCGTTTTATGCCCGAGTTCACTGCAAATTAAAACTCAAGTGGCATATCATAAGAAACATATAAAGTAAAATGCTCGTAAAATAAACAATTTCAATTATAAGTTGTAAGTTGTACGACACGTACCCGCATGATTTGCACTTTTGCTTTTTTGCTGGTGGTGCCCCTCTAGACCTAGCCTTAGGTGGGTCGGCTGAGTTTTTACACTGCTTAGAGCCTCGTACCGGATCCTTCACAACTTGTGATCCTTTATCAAAAGGATCAGTTGATATTACATCATCCTTTAATTCTTTAGTCTTAATGTTATCTTTAGCACGTTGAACTTTCTTCAAACACCTTGAAGTATCTGAATCAGTATGTGACGCCTTCATACACATGTCAACTGATTCGTTATACAGTTCGAAATACCTTTTCTGTTTAGGATCAGTAGATGCAGGTATATAGTGGAATTTTTCTCTAAGTTCTTTACCCGCCAATGTCGTCCACCTGTCACATATGCATTCTTTTGGCACTTTTCGAAGCTGCAAGTACTTAAAAGCAGTAATAAGATGACTGCATGGCAAGCCATCAGTCTCCAACATTTTACATGCACACTCAAATTTCCCTTCACTCAAATTTATACGGACCGTCAACTTTCTTCGGTCTGGTGAAGCATATTTTTCCATCGTAAAGACATGCGAGGCTCCTTCCATCTCATTCGCAAGTACAAGATTAGTCTGCTCATTCTCGATCTCCTTACGAACTTTTGCAAAAACTGAGTGTGTATAGATTGCGGATAACTGTACCTGAATACAGTGTAATGGTGCTCCAAAGGGAATGTCAGTTGGGTTCATCTTCGAATCTTCCTGTTTCTGAAAAAATTTCTCACGCAAAGATGAAACGATACGATGGAAACTTTTTAGATGCTCTGTAATCGTCCTTCCTGATGTGCCTCCATTTTTGAATAGCGCATTTAACGATTCCGCTCGTTGTGTTGTCCGTGTCATCCCCATGAAGTTTCCTCGAAGATAGGCATCGCACCATTGATGTCTTCTTTTAAAAGTGTCTTTCACCCACTGATTATCTGACACACCATGTTTCACCGTTTCCATTTCCCATTCTGTTTCAAATTCCGCAGTTGTCAAAGTTTTTGTGACGAAATTCCCGAAGACTCTGCAAAATTCATGGACCTTCACTCATTGGACACAATTTCTCTGGAGATGCCATGAACATAGCCTGTGTTTAGTAGCTTCGGGTAAGGTCTTTTTTATCGCAGCTCGCATCGCCTCATCTTGATCAGTCACCACTGTTTTAGGCATCTTTCCTTTCATTGCCGCAATAAACGTCGTTAACAGCCAGACGTATGATTCGGAGGTCTCATTATGAAGTAATGCCCCACCAAATATTGTGGTATTTAGGTGGTTATCTATCCCAGAAAATATCACCAGCGGGAATTTGTAGGTGTTTGTTTTGTATGTGCTGTCAAAAATTAGAACATCGCCAAATTGCATATATGATGCCTGGGAAAATCCGTCGCACCAAAAAATCTTGGTTAATCTCCCTTCTTCATCACAAGTTGTTTCAACAACCAAGTTAGGATCGTTTATCCTCACTCCTTCAAGCATAGCAACAACAGTATTGAAATCACCGTTGCGCATTGTATCTTTCCTCTGCTTGTTTAGGTAGTTGTAAGCATTTTTCTTTTTGTAATGTATGCTTGTAGGATCACCAGACATATTTCCAATGTAATTCAACGACTGATAAGTCCGAATGCCGGCATCATTCATATTCGTCAACTGTGTTTTTTCAGAATGTGTGATTTGCCTGCAAGATATACTAAGATCGATTATAGGCATCATAAAATAAAATTACATTAATGTTTGTTCCAAAAAAAATTGGTTACCTGTTGCACTTAAGACGCTGTGCTGTTTCCGAAGTCGCAAGAGAATGATTGTGTGTCGTATTTAAATGTGTTATCCGGTACACTCCGCCACTGATATCATGTGCAATACGTAATCCAGCTTTGCAACCACATCTCATGTTTGGTTTCTCCTTTCGAATTAATTGTATTCCGTCTGATTTTTTACGTCTAAATCCTGCACATGAACACTCCCACTGCCTATTCTTTACGAACCCCGTCTTTGTAGTCTTGCGACTGCATCTTCGTACATCGAAGCCTGTATTCTTTGCGTAATTGACGTACCATTTTTCAGCATCATCATCCGTTGTAAAACTGATGGTGGTGATTGGATCATCGAAAATTTCACTATCATGTTTAGAACCCATTCCATCGTGCATTTGATCATCGACACATTTGTCATCGTCATTCCTAGCCTTTTCATCGGTTACATTTTCGGAGTATACACCAGTATCATCGTGATTGTCCATTGAACTATATCCACTGGAATAATTAAAAAACTATTAGAATCAAATATGGAGTCCCAAAAATTATTCAGATCTAAACACACCATGAAAAAATTATTACCAGATGAACTTCGTGTATTCAGTGGAAGGATGTAAGATTAGCTGCGTCGCAGTCAACTATGTCACTCTGCGGTTGTGTTTTCACCTTGTGGAAATGACTGTTCACTAATTTCGGGCGTGATTTAGTGGATCAGTTATTTGGTAAAGATATTTTACTAATTTCGCACGTGATTTAGTGGATCAGTTATTTACGGTACAGATTTTGTGATGATAAGGCGATCAGATAGAAATAAATTCCATACATATCTCTTCAAATGTCGTTCGCATTGTTGCCTCTTCAAAGCATTAGATTTTTTTTTTTTTGATAAAAAATGTTAATTTTAACTTATATCCATTATTATAGGTATTCATAATTTTAAATTAATATTTTATATAATTAATTTAAATGTAAATTATTACACACGATCTGAAGCCTTCACTTTAAAACATTTTTGCACTATATTGGTTAACCATGATCAAAATCGAACATTGATCTAAATCGAACATTGATGAACACGTTTTTTGAGCAATAAACTCGTTTCTTGTTCAAGAAACCCGTTTATTTCTCAAGAAACTCGTTTTTTGTTCAAGAAACACGTTTTTTGTTCAAGAAACTCGTTTTTGTTCAAGAAACCCGTTTATTTCTCAAGAAACTCGTTTTTTGTTCAAGAAACACGTTTTTTGTTCAAGAAACCCGTTAATTTCTCAAGAAATTAGTTTCTTGAGCAATAAACTCGTTTCTTGTTCAAGAAACCCGTTTATTTCTCAAGAAACTCGTTTTTTGTTCAAGAAACACGTTTTTTGTTCAAGAAACTCGTTTTTTGTTCAAGAAACCCGTTTATTTCTCAAGAAACCCGTTCATTTCTCAAGAAACTCGTTTTTTGTTCAAAAACTCGTTTTTTGTTCAAGAAACACGTTTTTTGTTCAAGAAACCCGTTTATTTCTCAAGAAATTATTTTCTTGAGCAATAAACTCGTTTTTTGTTCAAGAAACCCGTTTATTTATCGAGAAACTAGTTTCTTGAGCAGGTTTCTTTAGCAAAAATTGGGTTTGCTTGTTCAAGAAATAGTTTATTGGTCAAGAAATGGGTTTCATGAACAAGAAACTCGTTTTTTGTTCAAGAAACCCGTTTATTTCTCAAGAAACTCGTTTTTTGTTCAAGAAACTCGTTTTTTGTTCATGAAACCCGTTTATTTCTGAAGAAACTAGTTTCTTGAGCAAAAAACGGGTTTCTTGTTCAAGAAATAGTTTATTGGTCAAGAAGCAGGTTTCTTAAGCAAAAAACTGGTTTCTTGTTCATGAAACCCGTTTATTTCTCAAGAAACTAGTTTCTTGTTCAAGAAACCCGTTTATTTCTCAAGAAACTCGTTTTTTGTTCAAGAAACCCGTTAATTTCTCAAGAAATTAGTTTCTTGAGCAATAAATTCGTTTCTTGTTCAAGAAACCCGTTTATTTCTCAAGAAACTCGTTTTTTGTTCAAGAAACACGTTTTTTGTTCAAGAAA
>CACSLK010027752.1:11433748-11444979 GCA_902706635.1 Striga hermonthica | reverse complement strand
CTCCGTCTGAGGAGCATGGTTTCATGTAAGTTTGATAATTAGAGATTAGTCCAGATTTAATACATCATCGTAGGTAAAAATGGTTGTTTGCTTTTCTAGATTTGACGTTGGACAGGTTCATTCTAGTAAGAGAAAGCTTCTTGTCCTTGATGTGAATGGACTTCTTGCGGACATATTGTATTCAGCCCCGAAAGGCTGTCGAGGAGACGCACATATTTTAGGGCGAGCAGGTGAGATTTGATGATGAGTTGAGTCTGTCTTTGATTTATTATTGTTACTTTTATTTATTATATCTAAGATATTCGAAAAGTCCAACTACCGAGTTTATTTTGACCTCACCCTTCTTTTTGGTATATGTAGTTTTCAAGAGACCCTACTGTGACGATTTTTTGAAGTTTTGTTTTCAGAACTTTGATGTTGGCATATGGTCGTCAAGGTCAAAGTATGTTTTAAGCTAGTTTCTTCTCTATATCTCTCTCTAAAAAATGTGTTGATTCTAGCATTTGTTTCGTACTAATTTCATTCTTGTATCTTCGACAGAATCTACTTATATTATAGAAATTGTATCCAATTCCTGAATTGTCATGCTGACTTCAGACTATATATTTGAAATGCAGGAAACTTATTGACCTACTTGTTAAATTTTTATTAGGCGATCTACAAGAACACTTGTTGTTTTGTTGGGTAAGCGGCTCTCTCAAAACTTCCATATGTCATGGTACAAAAACAGTTTTTAGTAGTTTGTAGTTTGTGATACATAAACATATGGTTTACTGCAGGATATGTTTCATAGCACTCAAGCTGGCTTCAACACTCTTGAAAACTGTGATAAACCTTTGGTTTTCAAGGACATCAGGAAAATCTGGGAAAGTGATGGTCCTAATTTACGTTGGAAAAAGGGACAATATAATGAAACAAACACATTATTGTTGGATGATTCTCCGTATAAGGCGTTACTCAATCCAGTAAGATTTGTACCTTCGTACCTGTATATTTCTTGTGTGTGTTTACTTTTTTTCAGTTATGTCCTAACTGTTTGTTTTTCAAATTCCCTATAGTTGCACACGGCAATATTCCCCAATTCATACAGTTACAAGGATAATGAAAGTTACAATTCCTTAGGTACTGTACTCGGTGTATTTTTTGTTGTTATATATTTGTTTGTTCTTTTCTTTTCGTGGTTATTTTTTACCGAACGGTGCCCTCACATTAAATACATACTTATTTTGTTAAATTTTGTTGCAGGCCCAAAAGGTGACCTTCGGGTCTATTTGGAAGGATTGTTGACATACGAAAATGTGCAGAAATATGTCGAGCAACATCCTTTTGGTCAAAGTGCTATAACTGAAACTAGTCCGTCTTGGGGATTTTATTCAAATGTTATCCAGACAGTCAATCAGGGTGGAAAATAACGAAGCAAATACAACCTTTTTATGCTCTTCACAAAGTCAATCGAGCAACATCCTTTTTAGATGCTGAAGCTTTGTTCACTTACAGTTTGTTTTTTAGAGCAGATGTTTGTGTTGTAAATTTTAGAGCATATGTTATTGTCGGGGTTTTTTTTTCCTTCAATAGGCCTTCATTTGAAATATCATATTCTTGCACAAACTCTAACTGTATACGATGGGTACATAAGAGTTCGAGTTCATATTCTCTTGCATTTTAGTTTCTGTATCTTGTCTCTGTGTGTATGCTGTTCTATACTCTTTTCATTTTGGAATTGTGCAAATATATGAACTGAATTTTTGGCTCATTTTGTTGGTGTGCCAGGCAAGAAACGGGTTTCTTGCCAATAATATATGAAACGAGTTTCAATAAACAGTTTTTATCAAGACAATAGGTAGTGAGGGGGCGAAAAACGGGTTTCCTCATAAACTCGTTTCTTGTTCAAGAAACTCGTTTTTTGTTCAAGAAACGAGTTTATTTCTCAAGAAACTAGTTTCTTGAACAAGAAACGGGTTTCTTGAACAAGAAACGGGTTTCTTGAACAAGAAACGGGTTTCTTGAACAACAAACCCGTTTTTTGCTCAAGCAACCTGTTTCTTGACCAATAAACTATTTCTTGAACAAGGAACCCCTTTTTTGCTCAAGAAACCTGCTCAAGAAACTAGTTTCTTGAGAAATTAACGGGTTTCTTGAACAAAAAAATGAGTTTCTTGAACAAGAAACGAGTTTCTTGAACAAGAAACCCTTTTTTTGCTCAAGAAACTAGTTTCTTGAGAAATAAACGGGTTTCTTGAACAAGAAACGAGTTTCTTGAACAAGAAACCCGTTTTTTGCTCAAGAAACTAGTTTTTTGAGAAATAAACTGGTTTCTTGAACAAAAATGAGTTTCTTGAACAAGAAACGAGTTTCTTGAAGAAGAAACCTTTTTTTTTTGCTCAAGAAACTAGTTTCTTGAGAAATAAACGGGTTTCTTGAACAAAAAATGAGTTTCTTGAACAAGAAACCCTTTTTTTGCTCAAGAAACTAGTTTCTTTACAAATAAACGGGTTTCTTGAACAAAAATTGAGTTTCTTGTTCAAGAAACAAGAAACGAGTTTCTTGAACAAGAAACCTGTTTTTTGCTCAAGAAACTAGTTTCTTGAGAAATAAACGGGTTTCTTGAACAAAAATGAGTTTCTAGAACAAGAAACGAGTTTCTTGAACAAGAAACCCGTTTTTTGCTCAAGAAACTAGTTTCTTGAGAAATAAACGGGTTTCTTGAACAAACAATTAGTTTCTTGAACAAGAAACGAGTTTCTTGAAGAAGAAACCCTTTTTTTGCTCAAGAAACTAGTTTCTTGAGAAATAAACGGGTTTCTTGAACAAAAAATGAGTTTCTTGAACAAGAAATCCTTTTTTTGCTCAAGAAACTAGTTTCTTTACAAATAAACGGGTTTCTTGAACAAAAAATGAGTTTCTTGAACAAGAAACAAATTTCTTGAACAAGAAACCCGTTTTTTGCTCAACATACATTTTTCTTTACAAATAAACGGGTTTCTTGAACAAAAAACAATTTCTTGAACAAAAAATGAGTTTCTTGACCAATAAACTATTTCTTGAACAAAAAACAATTTTGTTGAACAAAACCACAGTTTGTTGTTCAAGAAACTGGTTTCTTGAACAAAAACGAGTTTCTTGAACAAGAAAACGATTTCTTGAGAAATAAACGGGTTTCTTGATCAAAATACGTGTTTCTTGTTTGAGCCAAAGTGGTCGGTTTTTCGTGTTACAAGTTTAATGTTTGATGTGTTTGTTTTTCCGCTGATCTTTACTGCCGCATGTCAAACATCCTTCTTCCTCATAACCGAGGCAAACCAACAACAATTTTTTTTTTTGTTAATTGAACTTATATCTTCATGAAGTTCATTATGACAATATATTAAACAACTGATAGGGAATACATCAAAAGTCCAAAACAGAAGTTCAACTTCAATCGTGTGCGTTTTTATAGTTTACCAATGTATACAATACATCAAAACACTTTCAACAAAAGAAACGAAGCCCCACAACAACATTGGTACCGGCTCCAACTATCTGCTTGTTATTGAATTTGGACACCGGATTCTTATAGTTCAATATGCACCAAATATCATTCCAACCAGATTGCACTCCTTTCAAAAGATACCATCTCACAGCTGCTATCTACATTGCCTATTCACATCCTCAAACCCAGAAAATATGTTTCAAGTGTTTATGAGATTCCCCCTCTCTTTTAGCCATACATTCCACAACAATATTATCAAGAGAAACAAAATGGACACTGACATTGATAAACCACGGTACAAACACTTTCAAAATTGATGAAATATACATTTATTACTCGTTGCAAATAGTAACATAACACATTTTCAGAGCAATTGAATTGTACAAATGCTCAGCAATACAAGCGCCAATCTTTTTATCGAATATTTAAGCAAACTACAGCAAAACAAATGCAATGTTTCAAATAAGCATTTGTATTATATGTATGGTTGCATGCGTCATTGATCTTCAACGGGCAAATACTGGCACTCGTCATGACTTCAAGAAAGATCTCAAATCATTGCACAACACCAACACAACAAGATATAAAAACAGGGTCATCATCCTCATTCATACATTTCTTCGAGCATGTATAGTGCCTATTAAATAAAAGAACAAATACAGCAATGTAATCAATTAAATCAACCGCACATTCACATAAAATATTTCATTGCTAGCCAACATAATTTGCATAGCCAGATGAAGGAATAGCAGCACATCAAATTTCGAACACATTATTAATTAGTAATATTGCTAATGAACATATCAGATAAATACGGGCAATACAGAATGCGATTGACATTCAAAATATTTACCTCAATTTATCGATTTTTATCAGCCTTAAATAAGTATCACCGATCGTTTTGGAAAGGGATATTCAATATATCATCAAATCGTTATTAATATGATTTCAGAATTGATTGACAAATTTGATTTCAGAATTCAGAATATGAAGCATAAGCAAACCAAATAACACTTACCCGGACTTTATTTGAAGATCGACAGATCTAATTCATCATAAATTCTGTTTTCACGATGCCGATTAATGATTGAATACAGAATCATTCAAAGCAAGCTTTTCACTTCGACGGGGAAGAAATATCTTTTTTTTTTTATGCATCACGCCTAATTGTGTTGAAGATGAAGATGATTGATTGTGTTGAAGATAGAATGCAATTTAATTTCAATTCGTTGTCTAATTGGAATATGTACATGTCATTAGGGTCTAATAATAATATCATAATAGTTAATCATCCTAGTTTATAATTTTTTTTAAGTAAAGGTACTTTAGTATTTATCCAAGCTTGTTTTTTAATTATTTTATTAATTAATTAAATTTTGGGACACATGGCATGATTTTAACGGAGAACCTAATGTTAGGTAGGTACGAGGCTGGTACGAGTCAAATCTGATATTAGAATCTCCCAACTAAGAGTCCATTATGCTAAAGAGGAAAAATAAAACATAGAACAAAATATGGTAAATCAAATTGGAACACAAAAAGTGCTAATTGTCAAAATATTCACTTACCTTAGAAATTTTCACGCTTCCCTCTAAATCACCGAAGAAGACTGCAAATACATCAAACCCTCGTCATCTCACTAAGTCCGTTGAGTTCAAAATCGAATTTCAAATCACGATGTTCGCGATTCTCCGTGGCAGACGACTCAGGCTCCAACCGGAGTTCTCTATTTTGGCCTCCCGTCAAATTAGGGCTTTTGAACTTGAGGTCTTTTCCAGGCCGTTCACCACCGGGAGACCACCGCCAGCTGTTCGTGAAAATGACTCTGAGAAATCCTTCACCTTTTCTTACCTCGTAAGCTCATGCGAGTTGACCCCAGATGCCGCCGTCCGCGCTTCCAGTAAACTCCAGCTGAAATCGCCTGAAAAACCAGACGCGGTCTTGAATCTCCTCAGAGAGTACGGATTCACGGCCGCCGACATCTCTATAATGGTCACCCGGTGGCCGAACGTTCTCTCTGCCTGCCCAGACAAAACCCTTTGGCCCAAGCTCGAGTTTTTCGCCTCCATTGGCGTCCCCCTCCCCATCCTGGCCAGCAGCCTGTCCCGGAACCCTTTGATTTTATATCGCAGCCTTGAGAACTCGATCATCCCCTTATACGATTTCCTGAAAAACCTGTTCAGGTCGAATGAGGGTGCCGTTCAAGTCTTTAAACAGGCTCCCCAGTTCTTCCGCTGGGGCCGGGTGGACGTCCTCTCGTCCAACCTCTCGTTTCTTGTGGACTGCGGTGTCCCTTGGCCATCTCTCGTGTCACTGTTCACGTACCAGCCAACAATGCTCATGGTTCCTCAGGAGAAGTTATCCTTGTGCGTGGGTAGAGCAATAGAAATGGGGTTTGACGTCACCAATAATGCATTTTTGATGGCCATTCGGGTTTTGGGTTTTGAGGAGTCGATTCTCAAGCACAAGATGGAGGTTTATAGAAAGTGTGGCTGGTCGGAATCTGACATCAGGACCGCCTTTCTGAGTTTTCCGCTCTGTATGGCCTTGTCCGAGAAAAAGATTCTGGAGAGTATGGGTTTTCTTGTTGATAAATTAGGGTGTGCACCAGGTGACGTCGCTCGGTGCCCTTTGCTTCTTAATTACAGCGTCGAAAAGAGAATGAAGCCAAGGTGGGCGGTTGCTAAGGTTTTGAGTGAGAAGGGACTGAAGAATGCGGCTGTCACGTCCTTGCTGACAGTGTCCGAGAAGATTTTCTTGAAGACCTATATCGAGGGGTACAAGAAGGATGTTCCTGAACTTCTAGACATCTATCGAGGTAATCAAATCCTATCCGGAACCTCTTGATTTAATTTCTGGTGGATGAGTTAAGGTAATTGATGATTTTGTTTGCCGGATTGCGAGCATTATTACCAGAATCTTGTTTTTAATGTTACATCCATAATCCTCTTTGATTGAACTGCAGTTACAGAACAGTATTTTGATGATGAGTTGATTGATGGTTTTCTTTTTTTTTTTTTCTGGTAACAATATAAATTGTTATAATTTCCTGAATGAACGCATTATTTCTCGCATACAACTTATTAATATAATTTAACAAAAGCGCTGACTGCTGAATGTGACATCTTCACTATCAAGTAACGTGGATTTTTAATGAAGGGAATACTTGGATCGTGACGGAAAGATCGAGCTCTCACATGGCTGATCTTGTCCTTGACATTTAGCACATTTTGCACGATCCTCCTACCCCTCTTCAAAGTTAGTGGTATTTTACAAGGTACTCGTATTTGTCACCATCCTAGCAAACGTCTTTATATTTCTTGGCGTTTCAGTTTGGTTTGCCTTAGATGCAATTTTATGGCTCTTACGATTTGCCTTTGTGCTATCTTGCTCCATTTGACGAATACTTCAGTTTTTCGTTTATCTTCTTCTATCTGAAGTCGAAGTCGAACAATAAAAATCGTAGTTTCACCTATTTGCTTGCTTGCGTTTATGCAAGAGATGACTGATGGAGACGAGCTTGCTTTGGCGTTTATGGAAAAATACGAGCGTCGTAGACGTCGTGCATGAGTTACATGCTTATGTGACTCTTCATATTGTTATGTTATCTTAAAGTTAGTATAGAAGTTTGTAGTAGTCAAAGTACCAAAATCAAAGAGGCATTCAACATTAGCTAAAAACTAGAAACATTATTAGGGGGCATTCAAAAAGTCACAAGAATTCTTATAAATTATGTAATCATATAATGAAGAAGTTGGCGAATGATTAATAAAATTACATTATTATTGAGTATACTATACTCTCGTGTCTTTCGTACGCTTTCGACTGCATCAGTTGGTATTCAGAGTCTAGCTACACGATCCTCGATGCCACCGAGACGCAACAATGCCGACGACAGTCGTGATGCCGCCATCGAGGCGATGGGGCGTCAAATTGAAGAACTCTCGGTGGGGCTTCAGGACATTCGTTTGGCTCTTGCAATCATTGTTCCAGGTGAGCATGCGAACCGGGACTTTGCTGGAAGATGGCGAGGTCGCGGAGGACATCATGGTGGCCGAGACGGACGCGGACCCGGTGGGGCGCCCCACCACCGTCCGCCTCCACAGTTCGACGACGAGGAGTTCTGTGAAGATGAAACGGAGTCTGATGTGAATCCTTTTGGGGTTCACGGAGAACGATTCAACGGGGATGAACACGGCACACATCATCGGGAGGATGACGGCGTGCATTGTGACTTAGGCGACAAATCGTTTTACGATGGCTCGCCGGTCTTTGATGAAGAATCCCAGAATTTTGACCTCGACGCAGGTGATTTCTACGATGGTTCGCTGATCTTTGATGAAGAGGTTCCATTGATGGAGAAACATCTTTGCGGGGACATGAAGAGGATATCTTTCGTTCTTAGTATTGGAGCATTTGACGCGGTGAACTTTGGACCATAAGATACCATCCTCTTGTAATTTCAAGATAGGAAGTTTTTTGAACACACTAACCAAATGGGCGTCTCTGGATTGGATTCCCCTGCTGCTACCGGTGCTCTTGTAGTGGACATGCAGAGGCTAATTGAATTATATGAATATAGAGAGGTCAAAGTTTTCCCAACACACATTAATGTCATGAAGTTTGTTGGTGCACTAGTTGTTTCATTCTGGGCGGCTAATTGTTCGACAGTTTTGGAGGGGAGTGTTGAACTGGTTGGGTGGTATTCAACCTTCGTGAACGATAGGGGAAAACGAATGGCAATTCCGCCTTGGGTACTACTCCGGTATCGTCACGTTTCGTGCCATATTTGGGCGATAAAGCAGATGAAGACGAGCTTATTTTAGATTCAAAGGCGAATCCTTCCCAACCGGGGGTGGATGATGGAGACGAGCTTGCATTGGCGTTTATGGAAAAATACGAGCGTCGTAGACGTCGTGCATGAGTTACATGCTTATGTGACTCTTCATATTGTTATGCTATCTTAAAGTTAGTATGGAAGTTTGTAGTAGTCAAAGTACCAAAATCAAAGAGGCACTCAACATTAGCTAAAAACTAGAAACATTATTAGGGGGCATTCAAAAAGTCACAAGAATTCTTATAAATTATGTAATCATATGATGAAGAAGTAGGTGAATGATTGAATAAAGTTACATTATTATCGAGTATTTTATACTCTCGTGTCTTTCATGTGCTTTCGACTGCATCAATGACCTTCCAACAAAGGAGACAACTTTTTTACAATTGTCGCCACTTGAAAGTTCACATTCAATTCTTCGACCAAAAAAAAAAATCGTACACAATTTACCATAAAAAAATTTTCCTAATTCTATTGTTTTTTGTTTTGTACTTTGTTTCTAAAGAATTTCATAATTCTTTGGACATCTTAACCAGACCTTACACATTATGGAGTATGTCGTCGAGTTCATAATTCTTATAAATTCTTATACTGAATGAAAAATTAAATAACACAATATGTTTGTTACACCGCAAATTCGTGAACCGCTCAATCGTTCCCCTTGAATCGGATGGAATCTTCTCGATCGCCGGTACCTGCAAAACACGCCGTGGTGGTCCCGGTGTGAACACTCCGACGCTTAAGTCAGTAGGGTTTTTACTTTTTAGGAGAAACAAATAAGGTATTTTGAAAATATGCGTGTACGAGTTTGTATAAGAATGAGAGAAGTTTATATAGACCCAAGAGTCCATGAACTCTGGGACTTCCTTCTCCATCAGAATCCTACTCCTAATCGTCTCTTTGAAAGTTATCCAATCTCAGAGTTCTCCCCACGCCTAACCTCTTTGAGTAGATCCCGAGCATCCTTCAACACGGATATCCCAGCTTGGCTTTGCTATCATCAGTAGCTCGGTACACCCCTCCTAAGCTCTTCCATGGTTATGTCGAGCTGCATCTAAAAAGTCACCCACAAATGCCGATTCTGGTAGCTACCTTAGCAACTAGTTGATTTCTTAGTGAGGCGGGCCGAGCTCATATAGCTAGGCCAGTTGCACTCATGTAGCTTGGCCGATCGCATACTTCATGCTATAGCAATGCAATATAAACATTTAAAAATGTAATGTAATAGCTCTTTGATTGCAAGAGCATTGAATGATTCATGCATGAGAGTATTTATAAGTGTAGGGAAACACCTCAAGAGGTATAAGTGTTAAAACAAAACTTTTGGGACATGCCCGGACGCACTCGAAAGTCAAAGGGACGCGACCCATGTGGGTCTCGACAAGTGTTGCCCTGTTGAAAATTGGAATAAGATGCTAGCTGCAGGTATCACGGGCCGTGATGGAGCCAGTTGCACCCACGTGCCGTGAGCCCGCACGCGCTTATTCGGACTCCAAATCGTGACCAATTTTTTCCTACTTGTCTCCATTGAACCCTATTAGAGTTCAAGCATGCTCAATGCATGATTACATCTCGTTAGATTTGCCCAAGTATTCGTCAAATACCAAATGCTTGCACATTTAACAATTTTTTAGTTACTTAATACTTTTCAAGGTAAAAAAAAAAAATAACCTCTCAAACTATAACAATTTTAGAGTTTGCCTTACGAACATTTTTCCTTGACAATTTGTCTCCCATAGTAATCGAAACTGAAATTGAAAACCCTAATATGGCACAAAAAGTTTTAACTCAATTAACGATAAAATTTGAAATTGATCTTAAAAATTGATTTATGGCTTTTAATGCACATAGCGAGACGAACAAAATGAGGTATGGTTTGTCAACTTCAGAAAATTGATACCTCTGTAATCGATCGAAGATAGTAGGAGCACATGTGTATAGAAAAAAAACTCAATTCAAGTTTTCTGATAATCAAGATATTTGATTTTCAATTGGAATGTGTCATTGAAAGTTTGTAGGACCAATTTTCTAATGTGTAAATCTTATGAAAATCCAACAGCCATATAGAGTTTTCAATCGTGGAGGCAAATTGACATTTTCTATTACTATGAGAGGCGAATTGTCAAGAAAAAAGTTCGTATGACAAACTTTAAAATCGGCTTGGTTTGAGAGGTTAAAAAAAATCCCACTTTTCGAATTATATTTTTTCACACCTACTACATTAATTTCTCATTCATGTTGTAATGATGTTATATAGATTTTGAGTATTTTCTATGTCGTTGATTTACAAGTACAAAGCCAAATTTCTTACGCATACAACATTCATCAGATATTTCGAACAACCGATCGCATAAAGACAAAATACATGGATAAAAGTTTCCAATACATACAATAAGTGAAACGAATGATAATTGCAGAAAGTTTATGTAATAATAGAACAATGACAACACGAATCTAATCTGCAAATCCAAGAAAAAAAAATAATAATAAAAATATAAATATAAATTTAACAATCAACGCCTGAAATAAGAAATATACAACGGAGCCTTTCGAGTGAACTATTTTGGTCACCCGTGTAATTATACACATGATGGTTGTGAAATTTTATTTATTTTTTTCAAAGAAAGAAGTGTTTGTTTTATTTTTAAATAATTATTATGATATTTTAAATGACGTGCTCATATTGATTATAGTAATTTTTATACCTCATGTCATGTAATAAATTTATTGATAAATAACTTTATTATTATTATTGTTTTTTTTTATTTTTTTTATTTTTTTGGTCAAGCTTTATTATATTTTTAGTTAATATTAATAAACTAGTACAACACCCGTGTATTACACGGGTGCTTGTTAAAAAAATTTTCTTAAATTTTAAAATTTATGAGAAAACTATATTAAATTTAGTCTACTTTTTTACAAAAA
>CACSLK010027752.1:11417496-11433553 GCA_902706635.1 Striga hermonthica | reverse complement strand
TTTTTGGTTTGGAATTAAATTAAAATTTACCCAAGCCTAATAACGAAAGCATGTAATTTTGCCACATAGGATTCCGAAGCACCAGAAGCATCCACGTAGGCTCAGCGCGTTTTGGATTAATATATAGGGGGATAGGTTTTTGATGAACATATGAATAATCGATAACAAATACTAAATATAATAACTTCAACATATGTTTATAACTTGGCTGAAGATTAATGTTTTACCCATTGAGATTTGGGAGTGCTCTTATTTCCCTGATAATGCTAAAAACAGAAAACATAGAACAAAATATTAAGGTAAATTATTAAATTGAACACAAAAAGTGCTGATTATGAAACACGATATATCCTCTTGTCCCAATAATCACAAGTAGTCGAATCTGTAAAGCCACGCCTATTCCTCTCAACATTAGTCATTAACCGACCCCGAGCCGGATTCTAAGACCATCTTTATTCTCAACCTAACTCAACTCAACTCAATCTAACAATTAAAAATTTATTTGTCTCTCATCCACCTACACAACCCAATTTTACAATCTAACTTATCTTTATCAACAACCTAACCCAACTCAACTCAACTTAAATTATTTATTTTGCTCTTATTTATTTATTTATTTATTTAATAAGTATTATCTATAATTGATTTGTGTTATTGTTTTAGTTGTAACAAATTAAATAAAAAATATATATAATTAAAATAGTAATAATTTAAAAAAAAAAATATATTTTACCATGCCTATAGCTAAAAAATTTATGAACACAATTAAAAAAATTTGAATTTACAAGGTTGGAACAAAATATTAAAATTAGTTAAAAATTTTACAACACTTCGAATAAAATCACACATTAATTATCACTACCAAATTGCAATCGTGTTTCAAAATATATCAAATGTGGTCTCTATTTGTAGAGAATGAAAATATACGAATATTGATATTTTTTATTTTTATTTTTGACATAAATTAATTTCTAAAAAAGTAAATTATTTTTTATCTTATTTGAAAAAAACACTTGTCCAATCAAACTTGGACAAGTGTCCAACCAGTCGGTTGTGAACCCAAGGTCACATTGCGACTTATCTGACCTTGGGTCACGCATTTACCTTGATTTTTTCTTTTTTTTTTTTTTAATTTTTTTTTTGTCTTATCTGGTAACCCAACCTAAAGGGTCACCGTTAAAGATAGCCTAAGAAAAGACTTAGGAGATGGCATCCTGGTCTAGTGCACTTATGAAACTTAGAAAACTGACTCTTTCTAGCACGAGACTACCCATTCTACTCATGAGTATTTATAGATGTCGGAAAACAACTCAAGAGGTTTTAGTGTTAAAACATAACTTTTGGGACATGTTTGGACGAGAATGGACACACTCGAACCTTTGACGAGAATGGTCGCACTCGAACGTCAAAGGACAGCTTACAGACACCAGGGAACGCGACCCATGTGGGTCTTGACAAGTGTTGGCCAATCGAAAATTGGACTCAGATTCGAGCAGGTATCGTAGGCCGTGACGGAGCCAGTTGTACATCCATGTGCCGTGAGCCCCCACGTGCTCATTCGAACTACAAATCGTGCCTATTTTTTCATACTTGTCCCCATTTAACCCTATTAGAGTTGTAGCATGCTCAATGCATGATTGTCACTCGTTAGATTTGTCAGAGTATTCACAAATACCAAATGCTCGCACATTTAACAATTTTTTAGTTAAACTCAATTTGTAGTTTCAAACTATATTGTTCCACATCTACTACATTTATTTCTCATTCATGTTATATTGATTTTGAAAATTTTCTAAGTCTTTGATTACAGATAAAAAGCCAAATTTTGTTACACATACAATATTCATCACATATTTCGGACAACCAATAATATAAAGACAACATAGATGGATAAAAGTTTTAATGCATACATTAACTTAAATGAATGATAATTGCAAAAAGTTAATGTGACAATAAAACAATGACAACACGAACCTAACCTGGAATCAAACAAATACAACAGCCAACGCCTAGAAGTGAGAAATATATAACGATGTCTCTCGAGTGAGCCACCTTTGTCATCCGTGCAATTGTACACGTGGTAGTTATGAAATTTATATTTATTTTTTTAAAAAAGACAAGTGTTTGTTTTATTTTTCAAATAATTATTATGATATATAAAATGACGTGCTCATCTAGAAATATAAAGGAATGATTAAGATATTGTCAATGATATAAATTTGGTTAGAGCAAGTAAGGCCGTTCTTATTTATATAAAAAAAGTAACTAAAAAAAAAAAAAAAAAACTGTTTTTTCTTCGGTAACTAGAGTTTATTTGAAAAAAGTTAGTAAGATTAATTTTGAGCGGGAATTTAAGAATATATTAAAAGAATATTTAAAATAAAATAATTAAAACTGATTTGATATAATAGTATAAGATAAATTATTGAAAATGATAGGTAGTTAAAATTATGTGAGTGGATGAATGGTGAATTAAAGTTGATGTAATGTGTAAGAATGATTGAATGATATTATTTAATTATATTGATAATATTGAAGATAGGGAGAAGTGTTTGATTTATTTTTCAAATAGGTTTTTCTTAAATGCATTATGATTTATTTTTAAAAATTGACATGCGTTAAACTGTTAATTGTATAATTTAATCATGATACCATAATTTTTTTTAATCCATATCATATGTCAGATTTATAGATAAATTTTTTAACTGATAAATTATTTTATTACTTTAAATTGATAGATATTTTAATTTTTATGAATACCTGAAAACTAATAACAAATTACATTATTAATTTTTAAAATATATTTATAACTTAAGTTAATCACGTGTTTTATAATTTTTAAAATTTTAATAGACATAAATAAAAATTTAAACTTACAGGACTACTCTAATCTAACACAACACGAACAAATCGACATATAAAAGTAGAACACAATATTCGATAAATAGAATTATTATTCACTTAGAAATTTTCAGGCTTCCCTTTAAATCGCCGAAGAAGACTGCAAATACATCATCAAACCCTCGTCAGCTCCGTTGAATTCAAAATCGAATTTCAAATCGATGTTCGCGATTCTCCGTGGCCGACGACTCAGGCTCCAACCGGAGTTCTCTATTTTGGCCGCCCGTCAAATTAGGGCTTTTGAACTCGAGGTCTTTTCCAGACCGTTCACCACCGGGAGACCACCTCCAGCTGTTCGTGAAAATGACTCTGAGAAATCCTTCACCTTTTCTTACCTCGTAAGCTCATGCGAGTTGACCCCAGATGCCGCCGTCCGCGCTTCCAGTAAAATCCAGCTGAATTCGCCTGAAAAACCAGACGCGGTCTTGAATCTCCTCAGAGAGTACGGATTCACGGCCGCCGACATCTCTGTAATGGTCACCCGGTATCCGTACGTTCTCTCTGCCTGCCCAGACCAAACTCTTTTGCCCAAGCTCGAGTTTTTCGCCTCCATTGGCGTCCCCCTCCCCATCCTGGCCAGCAGCCTGTCCCGGAACCCTTTGATTTTATATCGCAGCCTTGAGAACTCAATCATCCCCTTATACGATTTCCTGAAAAACCTGTTCAGGTCGAATGAGGGTGCTGTTCAAGTCTTTAAACGGGTTCCCCATTTCTTCCGCTGGGGCCGGGTGGACGTCCTCTCGTCCAACCTCTCGTTTCTTGTGGACTGCGGTGTCCCTTGGTCATCTCTCCTGTCACTGTTCACGTACCAGCCAACAATGCTCATGGTTCCTCAGGAGAAGTTATCCTTGTGCGTGGGTAGGGCAATAGAAATGGGGTTTGACGTCACCAATAATGCATTTTTGATGGCCACTCGGGTTTTGGGTTATGGGGAGTCGATTCTCAAGCACAAGATGGAGGTTTATAGAAAGTGTGGCTGGTCGGAATCTGACATAAGGACCGCCTTTCTGCGTCATCCGCTCTGTATGACCTTGTCCGAGAAGAAGATTCTGGAGAGTATGGGTTTTCTTGTTGATAAATTAGGGTGTGCACCAGGTGACGTGGCTCGGTGCCCTTTGCTTCTTAGTTACAGCGTCGAAAAGAGAATGAAGCCAAGGTGGGCGGTTGCTACGGTTTTGAGTGAGAAGGGGCTGAAGAATGTGGTTGTCACGTCCTTGCTGACAGTGTCCGAGAAGATTTTCTTGAAGACCTATATCGAGAGGTACAAGAAGGATGTTCCTGAACTTCTAGACATCTATCGAGGTAATCAAATCCTGTCCGGAACCTCTTGATTTAATTTCTGGTGGATGAGTTAAGGTAATTGATGATTTTGTTTGCCGGATTGCGAGCATTATTACCAGAATCTTGTTTTTAATGTTACATCCATAATCCTCTTTGATTGAACTGCAGTTACAGAACAGTATTTTGATGATGAGTTGATTGATGGTTTTCTGTTTTTTTCTGGTAACAATATAAATTGTTATAATTTCCTGAATGAACGCATTATTTCTCGCATACAACTTATTAATATAATTTAACAAAAGCGCTGACTGCTGAATGTGACATCTTCACTATCAAGTAACGTGGATTTTTAATGAAGGGAATACTTGGACCGTGATGGAAAGATCGAGCTCTCACATGTCTGATCTTGTCCTTGACATTTAGCACATTTTGCACGATCCTCCTACCCCTCTTCAGAAGTTAGTGGTATTTTACAAGGTACACGTATTTGTCACCATCCTAGCAAACGTCTTTATATTTCTTGGCGTTTCAGTTTGGTTTGCCTTAGATGCAATTTTATGTCTCTTACGATTTGCCTTTGTGCTATCTTGCTCCATTTGACGAATACTTCAGTTTTTCGTTTACCTTCTTCTATCCGAAGTCGAAGTCGAACAATAAAAATCGTAAGTTTCACCTATTTGCTTGCTTGCGTTTATGCAAGAGATGACCTTCCAACAAAGGAGACAACTTTTTTGACAATTGTCGCCACTTGAAAGGTGCCGTTCACATTCAATTCTTCGACAAAAAAAAAAAAAAAAAATCGTACACAAGGAGTTTACCATAAAAAAATTTCTTAATTCTTTTGTTTTTTGTTTTGTACTTTGTTTCTAAGAATTTCATAATTCTTTGGACATCTTAACCAGACCTTACACATTATGGAGTATGTCGTCGAGTTCATAATTCTTTGAAATTCTTATACTGAATGAAAAAATAAATAACACAATATGTTTGTTACACCGCAAATGGAATCTTCTCGATCGCCGGTACCTGCACAACATGCCGGGGGTGGTCCCGGTGTGAACACTCCGACGCTCAAGTCAGTAGGGTTTTTAGGAGAAACAGATAGGGTATTTTGAAAATATGCGCGTGCGAGTTTGTATAAAAATGAGAGAACTTTATATAGACCCAAGAGTCCATGAACTCTGGGACTTCCTTCTCCATCAGAATCGTACTCCTAACCGTCTCTTTGAAAGTTATCCAATGTCAGAGTTCTCCCCACGCCTAACCTCTTTGAGTAGATTCCGAGCATCCTTCCACACGGATATCCCAGCTTGGCTTTGCTATCATCAATAGCTCGGTACACCCCTCCTAAGCTCTTCCATGGTTATGTCGAGCTGCATCTAAAAAGTCACCCACAAATGCCGATTCTGGTAGCTACCTTAGCAGTTAGCAACTAGTTGACTTCTTAGTGAGGCGGGGCGGGCCGAGCTCATATAGCTCGGCCAGTTGCACTCATGTAGCTTGGCCGACGCATACTTCATGCTATAGCAATGCTATATAAACATTTAAAAATGTAATGTAAGAGCTCTTTGATTGCAAGTGCATTGAATGATTCATGCATGAGAGTATTTATAAGTGTAGGGAAACACTTCAAGAGGTTCAAGTGTTAAAACACAACTTTTGGGACATGTCCGGACGCACTCAAAAGTCAAAGGGATGCGACCCATGTGGGTCTCGACAAGTGTTGCCCAGTTGAAAATTGGAATAAAATGCTAGCAGGTATCATGGACCGTGATGGAGCCAGTTGCATCCACGTGCCGTGAGCCCGCACGTGCTTATTCAGACTCCAAATCGTGACCAATTTTTTCCTACTTGTCTCCATTGAACCCTATAAGCAATGTTCTGAAAACCGGACCGGTCATCGAACCGGTCAAGCTACTGATTCAATGGTTCACTGGTTCGACCAGTGGTTTGACCGGTTGAACCGGTATTTAATATATTAATATTTTTAAATAATTTATTGTATTTTTAGTATTAAATAACATATACAAAACATTATAAATAATTAAAATAGAAACTTATACTATTTCAACCAATAAATAAATACAATATATATAAAATCTTAAAATGTATTCAATTCATTAATATAAAAATAAAACGTAAATACTAAATATATTATTATATATGTATATATTAGAATTTGGAGAGGCGTAGTGGTAATGGTATACAGCAAGCCACAGACTTTTTAACTTTTCACGTGACACCTACCACTATCAGCATAAGTTTGAAGAAAACACAAATGGAAAAATTATTGAGAAAAAAAAAATCCCAAATTATATTTCCCACGCAAGCTTCAGCCTTCAATTGGCAGCGAGCTTTCTAGAGAGAGCAAAAACCAGAAAGGGTTTCGTCACGGAAGAGGACGGCAGCGAAGTCGAGTTAGCTTTCTCGGAGAGAGGCTCTGGGATGCCGTCGCGGGTCTCCGCCGAGGAGATCTTCCACAACAATGAATTTGGCGGCCGAGTTTCACAGATTAATAAAAACAAAGCAATTTATGCGAACCGCTCACTCGTTCTAACCTGTTCCGATTTAACAGTTCTACCGGTTCAAACGGTTTTCCACCGGTTTTTGATGTCAACGGTTCCAGTCAGTCTACCGGACCGCTATGTAGGCCGGTTCCCGGCTGAACCGGCCGGTCCGGTCCAGTTTTGACAACCATGCCTATAAGAGTTCAAGCATGCTCAATGCATGATTACATCTCGTTAGATTTGCCCAAGTATTCGTCAAATACCAAATGCTTGCACATTTAACAATTTTTTAGTTACTTAAAACTTTTCAAGGTAAAAAAAAAAAATTATACCTCTCAAACTATACCAATTTTAGAGTTTGCCTTACGAATATTTTTTCTTGACAATTTGTCTCTCATAGTAATTGAAACTGAAATTGAAAACCCTAATGTGGCACAAGAAGTTTTTAACTTAATTAACGATAAAATTTAAAATTGATCTTAAATATTGATTTAGGGCTTTTAATGCACATGACGAGACGAACAGAATGAGGTATGGTTTGTCGACTTCAGAAAATTAATACCTCTGTAATCGATCGAAGATAGTAGGAGCACATGTGTATAGAAAAAAACAAATTCAATTCATGTTTTCTGATAATCAAGATATTCGATTTTTGATTGGAATGTGTCATTGAAAGTTTGTAGGACCAATTTTCTAATGTGTAAATCTTATGAAAATTCAACAGCTATATTAGAGTTTTCAATCGGGGAGGCAAATTGACAGTTTCTATTACTATGAGAGGGGAATTGTCAAGAAAAAAGTTCGTATGACAAACTTTAAAAATCGGCTTAGTTTGAGAGGTTAAAAAAATTCCCACTTTTCAAACTATATTTTTTCACACCTACTACATTAATTTCTCATTCATGTTGTAATGATGTTATATTGATTTTATTTTCTATGTCTTTGATTTACAAGTACAAAGCTAAATTTTCTTACGCATACAACATTCATCACATATTTCGAACAAGCGATCGCATAAAGACAAAATACATGGATAAAAGTTTCCAATACATACATACAATAAGTGAAACGAATGATAATTGCAGAAAGTTTATGTAATAATAGAACAATGACAACACGAATCTAATCTGCAAATCCAATAAAAAAGATAATAATAAAAATATAAATATAAATTTAACAATCAACGCCTGAAAATAAGAAATATGCAACGGTGCCTTTCGAGTGAACTATTTTGGTCACCCGTGTAATTATACACATGATGGTTGTGAAATTTTATTTATTTTTTTCAAAGAAAGAAGTGTTTGTTTTATTTTTAAATAATTATTATGATATTTTAAATGACGTGCTCATATTGATTATAGTAATTTTAATACCTCATGTCATGTAATAAATTTATTGATAAATAACATTATTATTATTATTATTATTATTATTATTATTATTATTATTATTATTATTATTATTATTATTATTGATAAATAAATAAATTTATTATTATTATTATTATTATTATTATTATTATTATTTTTTGGTCAAGCTTTATTATTTTTTTAGTTAATATTAATAAATAGGTTTTTGATGAACATATGAATAATCGATAACAAATACTACTAAATATAATAACTTCAACATATGTTTATAACTTGGCTGAAGATTAATGTTTTACCCATTGAGATTTGGGAGTGCTCTTATTTCCCTGATAATGCTAAAAACAGAAAACATAGAACAAAATATTAAGGTAAATTATTAAATTGATACCGATACGCATCTTCAAACCCTCCTCCGTCTGCTCGTCAGCTAACCAAGTCCGTTGAATTCAAAATCGAATTTCGAATCGATGTTCGCCATTTTCCGTGGCAGACGACTCAGGCTCCCACCGGATCTCTTTATTTTCGCCACCTCTCGGTTTCGGACTTCTGAAAATGCAGTCAGGGCGTTCACCACCGGGAAACCACCGCAAGGTGTTCGCGAAAATGACCCTGAGAAATCCTTTACCTTCTCCTACCTCGTCAGCTCATGCGGGTTGGCCCCAGACGCCGCCGTCCGCGCCTCCAGTAAACTCAGGCTGAAATCGCCTGAAACCCCAGACGCGGTCTTGAATCTCCTCAGAGAGTACGGATTCACGGCCGCCGACATCTCTATGATGGTCTCCCGGTGGCCAAACATTCTTTCTGCCTGCCCAGACAAAACCCTTTTGCCCAAGCTCGAATTTTTCACCTCCATTGGCGTCCCCCTCTCCATCCTGGCCAGCAGGCTGTCCCGGAACCCTTCCATCTTATGGCACAGCCTTGAGAAGTCGATCATCTCCTTATTCGATTTCCTGAAAAACCTGCTCGGGTCGGATGAGGGGGCCGTTCAAGTCTTTAAACGGGCTCCCCAGTTCTTCGGCTGGGGCCGGGTCGAAGACCTCTCGTCCAACTTCTCGTTTCTTTTGGACTGTGGGGTCCCTCGGCCATCTCTCGTGTCACTCGTCACGTACCAGCCAACAATCCTCATGGCTCCTAAGGAGAAGTTGTCCTCGTGCGTGGGCCGAGCAATAGAAATGGGGTTTGATGTGTCCAAAATTGCATTTTTGGTGGCCGTTAAGGTTTTTGTGAGTTTTGATGAGTCGACCCTCAAGCGAAAGATGGAGATTTATAGAAAGTGTGGCTGGTCGGAATCTGACATCAGGACCGCCTTTCTGAGTTATCCACTCTGTATGGCCTTCTCCGAGAAGAAGATTCTGGAGAGTATGGGTTTTCTCGTTGATAAATTAGGGTGTGCACCAGGTGACGTGGCTCGGTGCCCTTTGCTTCTTGGTTACAGCATCAAAAAGAGAATGAAGCCTAGGTGGGCGGTTGCTAGGGTTTTGAGTGAGAAAGGGCTGAAGAATGTGTCTGTCAGGACCTTGCTGGGACCGTCCGATAAGATTTTCTTGAAGAATTATATCGAGAAGTACAAGAAGGATGTTCCTGAACTTTTGGACATTTATCGAGGTATTCGAATCCTGGCCCGCACCTCCTGAATTGGTTTTCGGTCGATTGGTGATGTTAGTTGATGATTTTTTTTGTTGATTTAGGGGGATTATTTCCAGAATCTTGTTTTTTATTTTACATTTATAATCCTCTCGGTTGAACTGGAGCTGCAGAACAGTATTTTGATGAGTTAGTTGATGGTTTTTCTGTTAGTAGCTAATAACTATATATACATTAGTATGAGAATTAAATTGGGTTTCATAGCCAGATGTTCTTTTTTTCATAATCTTTTGAAGTATTTTCTGAAGCCCAAACATCTTTGTTTGTTGACTTAGGAGCATTATTTCCTGAATCTTGTTTTCTATGTTACTTTCGTAATTCTCTTTGGTTGCATTGGAGTTGCATAACGGTCTTTCACTCTTTTGATGAGTTGGTAATTGGTTGATGTTTTCTGTTAGTACTTAGTAGTTATATATCCACTAGTGTGAGAAGCAAATTGTGATCCACAGGCAGATCTTCTTCTTTTTTGGATTTTCTCACACCTTTTGACAATCATGTTTAGAGTTGGAGCATAGTACGATGTCTTTATCTTCATGCTCAAATGAAGTAAAAGATAACCATTGTTTTCCTGCGAGTTGATTAATGATGGTAACAGAAGGCTATTTTTTTTTTTTTTAATTCATTTTATTTTAGTTTTTGAATATTTCCTCAAAGGGCAAGAAATTTTTTTTGAAGGGGCAGAGCATGGGAAAAGCAGAAAAGGGGAAGTGAGTGAAAAGAATTGATGTGGAGATATTTTATTAAGATTCTCGAAACTGCATATTTTAGTGTTCAAATGTGTAATTGCAATGTGTAATCAATGTTTATTCATGATTTTTATGTTACATCGATTATCGTCTTTGGTTGAACTGGAGTTGCACAACAGTATTTTGATGATTTGGTTGATGGTTTTCTGTTAGTAGTTAATAGTTATATATACATTAGTATGAGAAGTGAAGTAAATTGGGTTTCTAGCCAGATGCTATTGTTCTTCATAATCGTTTGAAGTATTTTCTGAAGCCCAAGCCTCTTTGGATTTACTTACGCCTTTGACAATCATGCTTAGAGTTCGAGCACAGTATAATGTCCCCTTGGATTCATGCACAAAATCAAGTAAATGATGACCATCTTATCAACCCAAGTCGACCATAATTCATTGGAAGTCCTAACTGGACTTTACACATCGTTTAATCTGTTAAGTATGAGAACTAATACACAAAAACCATTATATGCCAAATGCCTGGCTCCATACGCATCATGTATCTATGTCTTCCCGAGGAACAAATGAGGAAACGAGAAAGAAAAAGGGTGGTACGATAAAATAACACCTTTTGTTATCACCTTTTAAAATTAGAGCCGTTGAATTTTGGCGGTTCCTTGCCTTGGACGGGGGCAGCTTCCATCTAATCCAAGTGAATGAATTGATAGCTGGCGTAGAACTTGGCCTAGCAATTGAAAAACGCTTTGCTTCTTCTGTTGCCTTATTATGAACTTGCCAATTTTCGTCTTAAGATTTTTATTGGATGGAATGTGATATTCAAGAAAATGGAAGCAAAAATGAAAGTCTAGGCATGCAGTAATTACTTTTTCCTTAAAATGAAATTGCTCTGAAAAATACTCACGGTTAGCGGGCAGACGCCTTCAAGATACTACCGCTTTTGACTTATATATTACATATATATCGAATTATACAAGTTTTCGATGAACAATACTAATGTTTGAAATTCTTAATATTCGATGAAAAAATAAATAACACCATATGTCATATAAGCTTTGAAAAATGTAATGTAAGACAACTTTAATTGCAAGTGCATTGAATGATTCATGGGAGTATTTATAGATGGAGGAAAGCACCTCAAGAGGTTTAAATGTTAAAACACAACTTTTGGGACATGTCTGGACGAGAATGGACCTTTGACGAGAATGGACGCACTCAAACGCTAAAGGACAGCTTACAGACACCAGGGAATGGGACCCATGTGGGTCTCGACAGTGTTGGCCAATCAAAAATTGGACTCAGAATCGAGCAGGTATCGCGGGCCTTGACGGAGCCAGTTGTATGCCCACGTGCCGTGAGCCCCCACGTGCTCATTCGGATTACACGTGCCCATTTTTTTCATACTTGTCCACATTGAACCCTATTAGAGTTCTAGCATGCTCAAATGCATGATTACCCCTCGTTAAATTTGCCAGAGTATTCGCAAATACCGAAAGCTTGCACATTTAACAATTTTCTAGTTACTTAAACTCTTTTTGTAGTTTCAAACTTTATTTTTCCACATCTACTCATTTATTTCCCATTCATGTTATATTGATTTTGAGAATTTTCCAAGTCTTTGATTTACAAGTACAAAGCCAAATTTTCTTACACGTACAATATTCATCACATATTTCGAACAAACAATCACATAAAGGCAAAATAGATGGATAAAAGTTTCCAATCAATACATTAACTGAAATGAATGATAATTGCAGAAAGTTAATGTAACATAAAACAATGACAACACGAATCTAACCTGGAATAAAAAAAAAAAAATACAACAACCAACGCTTGAAAATGAGAAATATATAACGATGTCTCTCGAGTGAGCCACTTTGGTCACCCGTGCAATTATACACGTGGTAGTTATGAAATTTGTATATATTTTTTTTAAAAGAGAAAAGTATTTGTTTTAGTTTTCAAATAATTATTGTGATATTTTAAATGACGTGCTCATCTTGCATTATAGTAATTTTTCTAACTGATGGCATATAATAGATTTACTGATAAATTCATTCAATTGATAAATAATTTTATTAATTTTCAATTAATATCAAGAAGTAATTATTTAGTCTGGGCGAGGAAGGAATGTTCTCGCCACTTCTTCCACGACCCCCCCCACCAAGACCCAAGGAACCGTCTGAAAGGAAAGTCCCACTACTGGAAAGTTCCACCCTGTCTGCCCAGGGCGGTGAGGCAAAAGAGGTGTCTGTCAACCTGCAAAATGATGTGAGCACAAGAAAATATAATATGAATATATGAAAATCAAACAATTACAAAATATAATAACTTTGAGTGAATCACGAATTTTATAATTTTAAAAATCTTAAATAAACATAAAATAAAAATTTAGATCATAGCTACTCTTAAATAGATATAATTATGAAACACTTCATTACAACTTAGTATAAGTTAGACCAAAACTTAGTTGAAGAATTAAGACAGAAAAACATAGAACGAAATATTTAGATTTGAACACAAAAAGTGCTGATTGTCAAACGCGATATATTCACTTCCCTCTGAAATTTCAAGAAAACGCTTCACTCTAAATCGCCGAGAAAGACCATCTGCTGCTCTGCATATACCGACACGCATCTGCTCGTCAGCTAACCAAGTCCATTGAATTCAAAATCGAATTTGGAATCGATGTTCGCCATTTACCGTGCCAGACGACTCAGGCTCCCACCGGATCTCTCTATTTTCGCCGCCTCTCGATTTCGGACTTCTGAAAATGCACCCATGGCGTTCACCACCGAGAAACCACCACAAGGTGTTCGCGAAAATGACCCTGAGAAATCCTTTACCTTTTCCTACCTCGTAAGCTCATGCGGGTTGGCCCCAGACGTCGCCGTCCGCGCCTCTAGTAAAATCCAGCTGAAATCGCCTGAAAAACCAGATGCGGTCTTGAATCTCCTCAGAGAGTACGGATTCACGGCCGCCGACATCTCTGTAATGGTCACCCGGTGGCCGAACGTTCTCTCTGCCTGCCCGGACAAAACCCTTTTGCCCAAGCTCGAGTTTTTTGCCTCCATTGGTGTCCCCCTCCCCATCCTGGCCAGCAGGCTGTCCCAAACCCCTTATGTCTTACGGAACAACCTGAAGAATTCAATCATCCCCTCATACGATTTCCTGAAAAACCTGCTCGGGTCGGATAAGCTGGTAGTGCAAGTCTTTAAACGGAATCCAATGATCTTCCACTTGTACCTGGTCGGCAACTTCAAATCCAACCTCTCGTTTCTAGCATCCCGCGGGGTTCCCTGGCCCTCTCTCGTATCACTGGTCAAATGCGAACCAAGAATGTTCCTGGCTCCTCAGGAGAAGTTATCTTCGTGCATGGATCGTGCAATAGAAATGGGGTTTGATGTGTCCAAAATTGCATTTTTGAAGGCCATTAAGGTTTTTGTGAGTTTTGATGAGTCGACCCTCAAGCGAAAGATGGAGATTTATAGAAAGTGTGGCTGGTCGGAATCTGACATCAGGACCGCCTTTCTGAGTTATCCGCTCTGTATGTCCTTGTCCGAGAAGAAGATTCTGGAGGGTATGGGTTTTCTCGTTGATAAATTAGGGTGTGCACCAGGTGACGTGGCTCGGTGCCCTTTGCTTCTTAGTTACAGCATCGAAAAGAGAATGAAGCCTAGGTGGGCGGTTGCTACAGTTTTGAGTGAGAAAGGGCTGAAGAATGTGTCTGGCAAGACCTTGCTGTCACCGTCCGATAAGATTTTCTTGAAGAACTATATCGAGAAGTACAAGAAGGATGTTCCTGAACTTTTGGGCATTTATCGAGGTATTCAAATCCTGGCTCGCACCTCCTGAATTGGTTTTTGGTCGATTGGTGATGTTAGTTGATGACTTTGTTTGTTGATTTAGGGGCATTATTTCCAGAATCTTGATTTTTATGGTACATTTATAATCCTCTCGGTTGAACTGGAGTTGCAGAACAGTATTTTGATGAGTTAGTTGATGGTTTTTCTGTTAGTAGCTAATAACTATATATACATTAGTATGAGAATTAAATTGGGATTCATAGCCAGATGTTCTTTTTCTTCATAATCTTTTGAAGTATTTTCTGAAGCCCAAACATCTTTGTTTGTTGATGATATTGTTTGTTGACTTAAAAGCATTATTTCCTGAATCTTGTTTTCTATGTTACTTTCGTAATTCTCTTTGGTTGCATTGGAGTTGCATAACGGTCTTTCACTCTTTTGATGAGTTGGTAATTGGTTGATGTTTTCTGTTAGTATTTAGTAGTTATATACCACTAGTGTGAGAAGCAAATTGTGATCCATAGGCAGATCTTCTTCTTTTTTGGATTTTCTCACACCTTTTGACAATCATATTTAGAGTTGGAGCATAGTACGATGTCTTTATCTTCATGCTCAAATGAAGTAAAAGATAACCATCTTATCAGCCCAAGTTAACCAAATGCCATTAGGGAAAGTAAGTAAATTGCTGGTCAATTTCCTTAATGAAACGATATAAATTGTTATAGTTTCCTAAAGGAACTCATTATTTGTCACATACAACTTATTAATAGAATTTAACAGAAGCGCTGATGCTTAATGCTGCATCTGCACAATCTAAATGCTTTTTGGCTTCTCGCAATCTAGGCAATAAAACTACAAAAGGTACCCGGTAAGTGTAGGCCCTGTTCCGGGCAGCGTTTGTAAAATTCGTAAAATGCATGAATGCTCTACTCTACATTCACTTTAACTTCTCAGTCGAGTTGTTTGGGAAAGTCGATATCATGCTAGATCATCTATTTTATTATTAGCTGGAAAGATTACCAAATTTAGGACTATATTAGATGGTAAACATTGAGATACAATACAAAAATATCAAAATTACATGGGGAAAAAAATATGCAGTCATCACATTATAAGATAATGACACTCTTTACCCATGCATGAGAGTTTTCACCAATACTCTTCACTCTCCTACTTTTGTAATTAACCTGCTTGATCCTCTGTCTTAAAAGTTAATTACTACTTGTTGATACGATTTGTATTTTGTCTCCGAAAAAAAAAAAAAAAAAAAAAAAAAAAAAAGGTACTTTTAAGTCTACAACCAGATAGCTTTAGCCTTCTTGAGCAAAGGGACAAACTCCCCTTTAACATGAAGGCTCATGACTTCATCGGCTCCACCGACCAATTTTTTTCCGACGAACACCGCCGGAAGGCTCGACAGCTGGCCGGAAAACGCCAAGATTGCCCGCTCGAGCTGCTGCCCGTTGGGCATTTCGTCAAGCTCGTAAACCGTGGGATTTGCTCCAAAGCTGCATATGAGTGTCTTAATGGTGTGGGATATGCAGCAAGTGGACTTACCGAATATTACCACCGGTTTGTCAGCCGTTAGCCTCATCAAGGAGTCCATTGTTTTCCGGCGAGTCGATTAATGATGGTAACAAAAGGCTAATTTTGTGCCTAAATTTATATGTGTGATGGGTGTTGTAATTTCTGCTAAGTTGGGAGTGAACTTTGGTCACTTGTGGAGATTGCTTATATATAGGATAAAGATGTTTGCTTTATACTCTTTTTGCTATTTTTTTTTAATTTATTTTATTTTAGTTTTTTAATATTTCCTCAAAGGGCAAGATTTTTTTTTTTTTTTTTTTTTTT
>CACSLK010027752.1:11376672-11396310 GCA_902706635.1 Striga hermonthica | reverse complement strand
AAAAAAAAAAAAAAAAAATGGTTTTAAATCATGAAATTAAATATTTGGATAAAAAGATTTGACATAAAGTTTGGAAAAGATATTCAGTGGAGGTTGAAGTTTAAAAGAAATGTAAATGGTAAAATAAGTTATATAGTTTATAATGTACTATGCAATAATTTTGCAATATCATTTATATTATGATTTATGAAGCATGATGATCTTGTAGGTCAATAAGTTTGATTAAAAATATATACTTATTGCTTTAGCCAAACAAGATATGCAACTAAGATCATCAGCTAGAGGTGAGTCTAGTTGAATTTATAACACTCTATTTGAGCTCGAGCATGTATTGATTTGAGCCTTAACAAGACGAGTTAATAAATAATTTCAAGCTCGAACTTCAATCATCTTATCAATATTAACAAGTCGAGTTCAAGCCTTAATTAGTCAAATTCAAATTCAAGTCTTAATGAACCAAACAATAAAAAATTACATAAAAATTCCCAATCTCAAGCCTCAACAAAAAAATTTCACTTCAACCATAAAGCCACCATTTATCCCAAATAAATAAATAAATAAAAATAAAAAATGAAGTGTATACATTATTGTTTTTCAATCCGGACCGGCCCAGCAGTTTGATTCGGAATCCGGCCGACCCAGAGCAAGAACTGCTTATAGTAGGCTATTTGATCGGGTAACAATGAACCCGATCAAACCCGGTCAAAACCCGACCAACAAGGCCTTAACCCGACCGGGTCAACCCAGTTGGCCCGGTCTTTATATATATTTTTTTTATTTTTTTAAATATTTTTTATATAAGTAATAGCCGGAGATATATCCGGGTCAATTTTCGGACCGAGTTTAAAACCTATAGTATACATATATAAATAAATAAATGAGGATTAAAAATATTAATCCTACGATAATGACTTTTATAATATGCTGTTTGGCACACATCGTATTCAATTGTGAATTTAAATGACATTTTAATATTTTTTAAGATTTGAGACTTTAGGATTTTCAGATTGGAGAAGAATTCTATGAAATCTCTGGAGGTAGGATTTGAAGTAGGATTACGTATAAATTTTTTTTTCTTTAGAAATCCCACAAATCTTAAAAAATCTTAATAAATACTAGTGTTAAATAAATTAAATATCTTATGATTTGAGTTTGTATGACTTTTAAAAATCTCAATTGAATACCGAAATTTGTAAAAGTCTTAACAAATCTAAATTTGGAGAAATACTATGGTCCCGCCATCCCTTTAAATGTTGGATTTACTTGAAGTTAGATAAGATAGATGATCCAACGGTTAAAACACTCGACCGGATGGTACCATAATGGGACCTTAAAATTTCCCTTGTAAAAGTCTTAAAAAATCCTCAAAAATCCTAATTAAATACCCCCGTTATTTCTCATCTTCTACAAATTTCCTGCGTCTCAAAAAACACGTGAAAAGCGATAAGGTTTTGCCTAATTTTCTCCACCGTCTTCCCCCACATTACACAGCCACAGCACTGAAACCTTGATTCAAAATCCATCTTTTGCTGCAAATCCAAACCCCTCAATGGTCACCTAAACCCAGAAGAAAAAAAAGGGTAAAAAAAAAAAAAATCGCCGCCATGAATGCTCGGGACCAAGAAAACCACGGTTCCGGCGATAAAACCGACCAGTTGTGCGATTTCTGTGAAGAATCGTTAGCTTTACTCTACTGCCGCGCCGACTCGGCCAAGCTCTGCTTCATCTGCGACCTCGAGGTACACTCCACAAACCCGCTCTTCAGGAAGCACGTGCGGTCCCTCCTCTGCAATTCGTGTAGTTCCTCTCCGTCCTCGATCTTCTGCTGCACCGAATCCGCCGTTCTCTGCCAGAACTGCGACTGGGAGACCCACCGGGGCTCCGGGTCGATCCACGATCGGAGGCCGGTCGAGGGTTTCAGCGGGTGCCCTTCCGTGAGCGAGCTGTTGGGTTTTCTAGGGTTGGAGGATTTGGGGAAAAAAGGTCTGGGCCTTGGTGGTGGTGGGCGGGACGAGGATCTGTGGGATTTTCTGGTTTGGGAGACTCCATCGGTCGTGAGCCTGGATGATTTGGTGGTTGCCGGTGATTGTGTGGACGGTGGCCGGAGTTTTCAGGCTATTGGGGTCCCACCTTTGCCAAAGGTCGTTTTTGTTTTTTCACTATTTTTCTTTCTGAAAAAAAGTGTTGTGTTTTTATTTTCCTAGTTAGAGCTTGTTATTTGTTGGCTTTCAGTATTATGAGGTTGAAAATTTTTCATGTGTATATTTTCCTTTGTTGCATATAGGTGATAAGTTCTGTTAATGGCGGTGTGAAGATTAGGCACTGTTAAATTTTGATTAGCTCTCAGATAGATTTAGTTACAATTAGAAATTGCCTTTCCGAATACTTTGTGTATGATATGTTCGATTTCCGAAGTATCTATCTCTCAAATGGTATTCAACTCGTCATGTGTTTGAAATTTGAATGAACTCTTGGTGATTTGTTGTTCGTATATGATCTGCAAGTCCGAGTGTTGTTTACTGTTTGTGTTTTTTTTTTTTTTTTTCGTTTTTTTTATCTCTTTTGCTTTCTGCCAATTGTTAATCTCTTGAATATTATTGATTCCGTTAGAACCGTAATGCGGCATGTGGCAAACACAAGGAAGAAGTATTTCGCCAACTTCGTGAGATGGCGAAAAATGATCCATACTTTACTGGTTCTCTCGAAGACCTCAAACTCCATGTTGGAATTCAGTCGAAATTACCTGAAAAGTGCCAGTTGTTGGATAGTATTCCTCCCCTTGGGAACAAAACGGAGCCAATATCAGCTTCTTCTTATGAGGTATAGCATCTCTCTTGATATAGAATGTTAATGTATGTTTTCAATTTTGTTCCTTTTTTTTTCTTCCTTTTTTTGGCATAGGCTATGTTACCAAACATAGCTGATAAGCTTATGAGTGGTTTTTGAGCTTATAGCTTATAGATAAAAGTGTTTATGGTAAAAAAAGCTCGTCCAACCAAACGAAGCTTATTTGAATACATGAAGCTTATAGCTTATTTGGTTACCAAACATGTTAAATATTAAATGTAATATTTGAGAGAGAGAGAGAGAGAGAGAGCAGAGGAGAATATTTGGCACATGATTTTTCTTGCATAACTGCAAAGGAAACAATCGACACTTGGTTTGTGATTTGCAGGCAAATGTACCAAATTGGTCCGATTTCGCTAGTGGGGTTATGGACGAAAGCTTTGATCCAATGGTCCTTAATGGCTTTGACGAGATGAACCATTTGGTGCCTGACAAAGATTTGAACAACATTGAAGATAAAAGTGTTGCAGATGAAGTTCTTGAAATGCATTGGCACAATCCTCTCGATTTCAAGGCTCCCCAAGTGCTTCATGTAGGGGGAGCTCGTGAATTGAACGCTCAAGAGCGGGACTCGGCAATTTTGCGGTACAAAGAGAAAAAGAAAATTAGGAGGTAAATAATTATTGTTCGTCTCAATTCTAGTCTCGAATGATCGAATCCATTCACTTGTCTTCTCGATTTGAGTCCTTTTAACACGACATTGCAGATATTTTGAATACTTCCTTACATAAAACTATTTGATGTGAACAGATATGACAAGCACATTAGGTACGAATCAAGAAAGGCACGGGCAGAGACTAGGACGAGGATAAAGGGTCGTTTTGCAAAGATCGATCACTAGGATTTTTGACGTGATGATGATTCAGATTGTTTGGTAAATTCCCATTCTTGAGCTGTAGCAGAAAGTGTCAGTATAAAAGTCGCTCGATGGTAGATAGAAATGTATAATATGTATTTGTGTGGTTTTTTCAAAATAAAAAATAAAAGATTATGGTGTATTGCTTTGGTTTCTCTTATTTGGGATGTATATTCAAACATATGTTGTATGCTTATATGTTGGATTTATGTCTGTAGCTTTGTATGAGAAGATGCTACGATTCCGTTGAGTATTATTTACCATATGTATATCTCAGGGTCAAAGGAAACAATTGTGGCGAAAAGGGTCAAAGCGGTTGTCTTGAAACTAAAGCAACGAAAAATCACGAGGGACAAAACTACAAGTGTGGGTGATAAAGAAATAGCTGCACCAAAGCAATCGGCATCGAAAGTCGATCTGGATGAGAGTAGAATGAAAGAATGGGAAATCTCTGACCTGGCGGTTGGCGGATGAAGTTGTTAAAGTTGAAAGGGAGTGGTGGGAGAAGGAGAGGGTATGTTTACTTGAGCGGGTCGAATCATTTGTTTCGAGCATACATCCAAGGTGATTTGTCTTAATTGTTGTTGAAATTAATTAATTGTAGTGTTTTTTTAGTGTTGTGCTTGCGAACAGATTAGATCATTTTGGAAATAAGTGCATATATAAAGTTGATGGAAGTTTGCAGGAGAAATGAATTTTTGTAAGTAGGAAGGTTCGGTGTTGAACACTATAATGGGAGCGTACTTACACAGAACGTGAAGGACACTATTTCAAGGTGGCAACAATGAATTTTCTTTTCTTTTATTTTTCTTCAAGATATATTCATTTTCTATTCATATATTGAGCAGTTCTGCTTTCATATCACTCGCGGCTAAATATCCGCTCAAGGAACCTCAAGTACATTCTTCGCCGGAAATACATGAGGAGGTGCTGCCCACTATTCCCAATTGGAAAATGAAAAAGCCAAGAACGACTGACTTTGGAAGGAAAAATCATGCGTTGAAGGGGAAAGCTGTGTGTGCAATAGGCTCGTGTTCAGAGGTTGAAAAAAGGAGGAAAATAGTAAATGTCGAGGTCATGCCTACGACAAATAGTTGGAATACAAAGGAGAGAACAAATGTTACTGAAAGGAAACGTGCGTTTATAACAGGAAAGGAAGAAGAGTGAACATGACTGACATGCTTTAAAGAAACGTTATATAAAAGGTGAGTTTGCTGATAACTCATGTGATAATGACGTATTGGATGCCTTGGATTGAAAAGTAGTGCAGACGACTGAAATAGTCAAAATAGCTAAGGCTATTGAAAAAATAGAGATGAGCAATCCAAGGCCTTAGCTATTTCGACAACTTCGGCCGCAGTTGCTCATCCCTGTTTTTTCAATGGCTTTAGCTATTTCGACAACTTCGGCCGTTTGCACTGTTTTCCAATTCAAGGCATCGAATGTGTCTTTATCACATGAGTTATCAGCAAACTCACCTTTTACATAACGTTTCTTTAAAGAATGTCAGCCATGTTCACTCCTCTTTCTTTTTCCTGTTATGAGCGCACGTTTCCTTTCAGTAACATTTGTTCTCTCCTTTGTGTTCCAATTATTTGTTGTGGGCAGGACCTCATCATTTACTAATTTCCTTCTTTTTTCAATCTCTGAACACGAGCCTATTGCACACACAGCTTTCCCCTTCAACGCATGATTTTTCCTTCCAAAGTCAGTCGTTCTTGGCTTTTTCATTTTACAACTGGGAATAGTGGGCAACATCTCCTCATGTATTTCCGACGAAGAATGTACTTGGGTTTCTTTGAGCGGATATTTAGCCGCGAGTGATGTGAAGGCAGAACTGCTCAATATATGAATAAAAAAATATATTTGGAAGAAAAATAAAAGAAAAGAAAATTCATTGTTGTCACCTTGAAATAGTGTCCTTCACGTTCTGTGTAAGGTACGCTCCCATTATAGAGTCCAACACCGAACCTTCCCACTTGCAAAATTTCATTTCTTCTGCAAACTACCATCAACTTTATATATGCACTTATTTCCAAAATGATCTAATCTGTTCACAAGAACATCAATAAAAAACTGCAAGTAATTAATTTCAACAACAATTAAGACAAGTCAGACAAGTCACCTTGGATAGGCTGTATGTTCGAAACAAAAGATTCAACAACAATTTGCAAGGGTCACGATTGGATTTTGTTTTGAAGTCTGAGGCTGCATTTGCGACCTTTAGCCGATATCATTTATTAGAGTCCTATGAATACTTCTGTTTGGCAATGATTCAGCATATTGAGAAGTCGACAGGATCACATCAGCATATTCATGATACAAGGAATAAGCAACTGCTTTTCCACCCAGAGGTTTGTTCCAAGAATCCATGAGTTGTTTCTGGGTAAGCTACATTGACATTTGATAGAATAAATTCGAGTTTTGTATTTTCTTTCTATAGGGAGTAAAACACAAAAATAACAACAAAAAAAGAACTGCAAGAAATCGAGGTAGACTCAAATGGCAAATGAAGTCCAAGTAACAACTACAATGTTTATCTTATTAGTGTTCACCAATGCAACATTCTCCAATAAATTTTATCTCTATTAATAAGAACTAGAAGCAGGGGGTACTTCAGATATTTCGTCCTGCTTTTGCTATTTTCACTCACAATCACAATACCAGACTTTTTACAGTCTATGCAACATAAACCATGCCTTAACAAAACCAAATTTCAAGTTCTCTTGACTAGTTTTTGCTCTTCTGCAGCAATGAGTAAATACCCCCCACAAGCCAAGTTTTTTAATACACTACCTATATATAAACAGAAGGCTTTAAAACAAGAACTGGTTCCCGATAAAATAATGAGTGCTTGAAAAAAGACTGAAGTCCCAGTTCTTCACTACATAATCCCACTCTTCAATAGGATGGAATTGTTTGTGCATTAACAAATAAGCATACACCCAACTTTATTTATCCTCAGGATAGTCATCCCTACATTACAGATGAAAGCACTGAACTATAATACTCTTCAGAAAAATGGAAAATTTTACTAAATGACCATGATATCAAGTCAACAATAAAAGGGCTTCAAGAATAAACATTTATGATAATACAACAGAGTCCAACAGATTGATTAACAATGGTAAACATACCAACACCGTTTTCACTGCTTAGCTTCGCCACCATAATCCTTGCACCACTAAACATTGCTCTTGTCAGCTCGAATGGCCTGACGATAGAATTAATACATCCATACTTGCCCAAATCGCCTTTTTTCCAACCCAACATATCTCACGAAAATAGAATCAAACTTTTAGCTACCCAATCCAACACAAACCCAAATTACTTCCCAAACGTGTTGCCATCAACCATACAACCCGACCTTGAAGTGCAACTCCTTCAATAGACTGTCAAATCGGGATTGGAACTTTCAATTCCAAACCGCCGTACAAAGAGTATTACTTATTGATGGACACGGGAAGTAGCCTGGTCTGGCTTCAATGTGATGGCTGCACAAAGTGCTTTAAGCAAATACCAATACCATTCCCCAAAGGAAATTCCTCATCTTTTCGCACGATTACTTATAAAAGCAAGCCAGCATTCTACAAGTGTGAATACACAGATGGAGACAGCACTCGCGGCATCTTGGCCTATGAAACATTTTACCTCGAGACCAAAACATCCGAGCTGGCAAAAATCGAAAACATCAAATTCGGGTGTGGTGTGGAAAACAATATATTATATGTGAAACTCAAAGATAACAAGATTGTCGGAATAATGGGACTCGGCTGGGAAGAGAACTCGTTCGTCAAACAGCTTGGACCCAAAAGCAAAGGCAAATTCTCATACTGCTTGCCTCGTATAAACTCGGGAAACGCACCCAACGCGTATCTAAGATTCGGTGACGATGCCTTAGCCCAAAACAAACTCACCAAAAGCACCCAACTGATCAGAATGAAAAATAAAGACCTTTACTATGTGGAAATGCTGGGCATCAGCATGAACAGGGCTAAGCTCAACATCAGTCCACAAGTGTTCGCAGTGAAGAACAGCAACAGCAGGACAGCTTGTTCCAAGAATGTTTGAGATGTTTTTGCAGAGTTTGTGTCGAAATTTTATTGAATAAGATGATTAAAAAGTTCCTGCAAAAAATCGTTCGGCTCGCCTTTTATCCAAACTAACCTCTCACACGAGCAAAGAATCGAGACCTTTCATTGGAATAGATCGCAATTTAATCGATTAATGAAAAATTATATCTAAACAGTAATCCAAGAAAGGATGAAAATCACCTGTGTATCAATACATATATATCCCAACCAACCTTTAGTTTTCCCCAATGATAAGAACATCATAAATTCTAGGTGAAAAACTCATGTGGTATCAATTTACTATAAATAAATAACAAAAAAAAGGGCTGGAAACGAAGCTAACATAGCACAACAAAACTCAAACAAGAATTCACTAGCAATGGCGTTCCCACTCTTCAGATTCATTGCCATAATCCTTGCATTACATGAAATAAGCCTAGTCAAATCCAATAGCTTCACAATACAACTTATAAATCCATACTCGACCGATTCGCCTTTTTTCCAAACGAACATTTCTCATGAGCAAAGAATCAAATTCTTAGCCTCACGGACCAGAATACGAGCCAATTACTTCAGTAAAAACTAAAAAGTCCCAAATCGTGCAAGCCGATGTTGAAGTGCAACTTTTTCACTACATTGTAAAAATCGGAATTGGAACTTTCAAGTGGATACCCCAATACAAAGAGTACTACTTACACTTAGATACCGGAAGTAGCCTCACATGGCTCCAATGCAATGGCTGCAAAAAATGCTTCAACCAAACACAAATCCCATTTCCCAACGAAAAATCTTCCTCTTTTCGAGCCCTTATCGAAAAAGGTAATCAATTAGGTTATGTGAGCGTTTATGGAGATGGAGATATCACGAGCGGCATTCTAGCCCACGAGACTTTCTACTTCAAGACAAAGAAAGGATTAGTGAAAATCGAAAACGTGCAATTCGGGTGTGGTTTGAACAATGTAATGGAATACGGAGAGTATCAAAATAACAAGATTGCTGGAATAATGGGAATTGGGTGGGGCGATTCGTCACTGATCAACCAACTCGGACCGGAAGTGAAAGGAAAATTCTCTTACTGCTTGCCGGTTATAATTTTAGAAAAGGCACCCAAAACGTATCTAAGGTTTGGAGATTATAATTATACAGCCCATCATAGAATCGCCAAAAGTACCCCATTGTACAGAAGGGGAAAGGAGTTCTATTCCGTATTGATGCAAGGCATTAGCATTAATAAAACTCGGCTCAAAATTGACCCGCAAGTGTTTGTATTCAAAAGGAGTACTCATACTCACATATCCGGCTGCATAACTGACATGGGCACGGCTTACTCGAGGATCATAACACCTGCATTCATAATTATAAAACAGGAGTTAGAAATTCAAAGACTTGAAGAAAACTAAAGCTGAAGATGATTTGGGACTGGAATTATGCTACGAGAGGAGCAAGGGAAGAAAAGGGTTCAAGAATCTTCCGGAAGTTACCTTCCATTTACAGGGATCACGAGCGGACTTTGTTTTGAAGCCTAATGCTGTGTTCGAGGTTGCTAGTGGAAAACGAGAATACTTTTGCCTGGCGATGGTTTCGGATGATGAGATGTCTGTTATTGGAGCTCACCAACAAACAAATCATAGGATTATTCATGATACAAGGAGCAAGAAACTGGTTTTCTATCCGGAGGATTGTTCAAAGAACCCATGAGATGCTTTAGAGAGCTAAAAAATAGTAACTTCATGAACAAAACATGTAATGTTTTCATCAATTGGATTTGTATCTGTAGCTATCAATTCCTCTGTAGGAAAATATATCAATAACTCCAATTGCAAAAATTTGTACCTTTTGCATTTAAGCTAAAATTCAAAAACAGTTATCTTATAAAAGAGATGAAGTTGGATAAAGATTGCGACTTTCACAATCCTGGATGAATTAATCATATCATCAAACCATTCTTACCTCACAAGAACTTTTTTCACCATCAAATAACTTGTGTGGAATGCTACATTACTTTTGTATTAATTTTTAAACACACTTGTATTTGATATCATAATGAACTCCCGAAGAAAGATATGTTTTGAAATGCATCAATCATCATATCATGTGTATCCGCTCGCTAGACATAATTAGCAGATAATACAAAAAACATGAAATATATGCCACGCCTAATTCATGAACTCGTCATCATACCCTATCTGCAGTACATGTTAATTATACATGGAAAAGAATATTAAATCACAAATATATCTCACTCCAAGAATAAAACAGCTTCACATCCTGCACAGACAAACAATGCAAGTTCCTCTAATTTCATCATCAATGGGGGAAGTAGTGAAATTGCTATCAATATTTTTTCTCACCAGCTTTACACTCAGCAATACACAATACTCTCGTGAACACCACTGGCCTGAAAATCAAGATCATCCATCCCTACTCACCCGAATCGCCATTTTACCAAAATAACCTCTCACACGAAGATAGGATCAAAAGGTCAGCCCTGCAATTCAAAACACAGACACTTTTAACAGAAACACGGATCGAGACCCAACAGTGCCACTACATCTTGAAAATCGGGATCGGGACATTCAAATCCGACCCGCCTTACAAAGAGTACTACTTAGAAATGGACACGGGCAGCAGCCTCGTCTGGCTCCAATGCCATGGCTGCACGAAGTGTTTCAATCAAATCCCACAGCCATTTCCTGCCAAAAACTCCTCCTCCTTTCGGCCCCTTCTCATCGAGAAGGGGCCCAAGCAGTACGAGTACGAGTACCAAGATAGGGCCATCACACGAGGTGTGCTGGCCCACGAAACGTTCCATCTCAGGTCCAAAGCAGGTAAATCGGTAAAATTCCCAAATATACAATTCGGCTGCTGCCTGCAAAATGTCATACAATATGATAAGATTCGAAACAACAAGATTGCCGGAATAATCGGCATGGGATGGGAGGATCAATCGGTCGTATAACAACTGGGCCCGAAATCAACAGCAAATTCTCATACTGCCTGCCATCTCTCACAGACAAATCATCGAACGCCTATCTGGTATTAGGGGACACCGGAAAACCACAGCCCAAAAGCTCCAGCAAAACCCCACTACTCAGAACAGACCAAAACAGCCCGTATTATGTGGCTCTACAAGACATCAGCGTCAACAAAAACAAACTACGCATAAAACCCGAGGTTTTTCTTTTCGACGGCAACAATTTCACCGGCGGCTGCATCATCGACACCGGCACGCCGTATTCAAGAATCATAACGCCCGCGTTCAAAATCCTGGTAAAGGCGCTAGAAAACTATTTTTCGAGCAAAAGGGGGCTGAAAAGGCTCGGACGAAATCTGGGCCTGGAATTATGCTACGAAAGGAAAGGGCCCGGCGGGATCGACGGGCTGCTGCCGGAGATCACGTTTCATCTGAAGGGAACAAAAGCGGATTTCGTGGTGGGACCCGAGGCGGGTTTCGACATTGTGGGGCGGCGTCGGACCGGAGCCCGCCAGTATTTTTGCCTAGCGATGGTGAGGGACGACGGGATGACCCTCATCGGCACGCACCAGCAGGCGAACAAGAGGGTAATCCATGATTTCGGGAAGAAAGAACTGGTTTTTTATGATGAAGATTGTTCTAAATGAGGGTTTCTGAAATTCTAATAAATGTGCCATTTTGCTTGGAGCTACAAAATTTATGTCATACTCTGATATTGCAATGGTAAAGGTGACAACGAACCAGTTCCCATGAATCTCCACAATCCAAACCCAGTTTACATTTCACTTTTCGGTGTGTTTTGGAGAAGATAACCCATAAAAATATTCGAATATTGAGGTTTTATAGCACTTTTATAAAATAAAAAATGAAATCTAGCCATGTTTTTCAAAAAAATCAAAATCTAGCCATTTTGGTTTGCAAAAGTACATAATTGCCCTTAAAATCATTTTTTCTTATGTCAAAAGCTTTAAATAACCATTACTTTTTATAAAAAATGAAATCTAACCATTTTATAAAAATAAAAGTGTTATTGCCCTTTTATAACACTTAACCAAAAACAAAAATCATCAAGAATAAGCTAAAAAAGCTCAAATTTCAAATATTTGAGAAATGAATAGAATAAATAATACTCCTCTTTGGAAAAATATTGAAAAAATCCGAAATAATCAAGAATTAATTCTTGAAAGACTTGAAAAAACGAGCAGAAATATCGAATTTCTTGATACTTTACTATCAGAAATTCTTGATATCGCAGCAAAAGCTGACAAAATTATTGAGAATATCAATAGAATAAACGTAAATAGGTTAGAAGAAACTTTAATAAAATTAGACGAGAAAATTCCAAAAATTGAACCATTAATGGAACATTTAAGTAAAGTAATTTTACTTGTAAATCAAATTGGAAAAGAATTAGGATTAAATATCTAAAAGTCCTGACGTAGGAAATGTACAACAAATACTAACAATAGTTAGTGAAATAAAAGAAGTTGTTCTAAGAATAGAGCAAAATATACAACAGTCTGAGTCTAATAACCAAGACAATAAATTATTAGAAATAGAAAGAGTTTTAAGAAACATTAAAGAAAAGAAGTCTATACCAACATATAGACCACCGAATGAATGGGATCTTAGTAATCTATTTAAAAGTGGAAGAAAAAGATTGCCTGGAGAAAAATGAACAGTGACACTGATTCTATTCAAAGTGAAACTGATATTCAGTCTCTATTAGACAAATATCAAAATATATTATCCTTAAAAGAATTCGTTGGAAATTACAGCGACTCTAGTTCAGAAAGTGAAAATCTAGAACCAAAAGATCGTATAAATGTTAAAATTGAAGAAGATCTTAAGGATATTCCTCCAGGACCAAGCAATTATAAAGACACTCATGAGTATATGACTCCTGAAGAATACATAAACAATGAGTTCTATAATCCAAATGCAGATAGGTATTTTGATGTATCTGATGAAGAAAAAACATTCCCTGAAATAAATATTTCAGGAATAATGAATATGAAAAGAAGTAAGGCAAAACCTTACAAGAAAAATAAAACATAGAATTATATTCCGAAGGAATTTATTCCTAAAGATAATTCTAATAGCCATAGTGATAACATACTCAATCTAGATTGTTTGACAAAACCAGTTGAAACAATAAAAGGTTGGTATAATTATATGTTAGTAATAATACAAACTAATAGAGAAGCGTTTGAAAATCTAAGAACATTAACAAAATATTTAGAACTTCATATGAAGGGAAATGTTAGAAACTGGTGGGATTCAAACCCATATGTTCCAAGCCTTGATGCTCTTTGGAATAAACCGGAAGATAACATAGAGTATCTAAATGCTTTGGCTAAACTACTAGTTAATGAGTTTGTAGGAGTCAGAGAATTAGATAACACAAATGTAGTGTTAGAAGAGAGACAAAAAAAAGCAAAGTTCATACTTGACAATATTCAAATATGTGATATTTGTTATTGGAAAAATTTTACATGTGAATATGAAAAATGGTATTACTTGTTAAAACAAGAAGATAGACCAGCATATGCTGAAAAATACTTCAATAAGCTGCCACCATTGTGGGCTTTTGAAATGAACAAAAAATGGTCTAATAAACCTGATCATATTACAGAAAGTTTTGCAGGAAGAGTAAATCTTCTTAAAGAAACCATAGAAGATAGATGTAAAGATACCCAGTTACGAGGGACTCTTGTATACTATCAAAACAAACCATGTTGTGATCCTCAATTATTAGAAATACCCAATAAATGGGGTTGTAGAACTAAAAAAGAGAGGCATTCTAGGAAACTAAAATACCAGAAGTTTAAAAAGTATAAAAGGTATATTCCTAAATATAGCAAATACAAAAAAGAGAATCATAAAATGAACGAACCCAGATATAGAAGAAGAATTCAAAGAAAAGAAAAATATTGCCCAAAGGGAAAAACTAACTGTAAATGTTGGTTATGTCAGGAAGAAGGTCATTATGCAAATGAATGTCCTAAAAGAAAAGAAAGTAAAGATAAAGTTAAAATGCTTTATACAATGCAAAAATTCAACTTTGAACCAATTGAATCTGAAAATGAGTTTAATGATTCAGAATATGAATTAAAATTTGAAATAGAATATAAACAATTCTATTCCAAACCAAACTCTGACTGGGAAAGTTGCACTGATGATAGTTCTGACGAATGGAACAATTGTTAAATATAACTAACCCTAGTAGCACCTATATCAAGGTGGGTTTTAAATTCACTGGATATAGACTATATCATCTTCATGGATATATAGATACAGGTGCAAGCATTTGTGCTGCACATCCTTTTGTACTACCCATTGAAAAATGGGAAAATGCTAAACAAAAAATAACTGCACGAGTTGCAAATAAACAAGTAATTACTTTAGATAAAGTGGCTTATAATGTTACATTTTTAATAGCAGGAGAAAAATTTATAGTTCCTACTATATACCAACAAGATACGGGAGTAGACCTTTTAATAGGTAATAACTTCTTAAAATTATACAGACCATTTGTCCAGGAAATAAATTATATACTGTTACATTTAAATGAAGTACCAGTTTATATAACTATAGTGCAGAAAGCTTATAGCTTTGCATCTAAAGAATTCATGAAAAATAACTCCAAACTACGAAAACGTGGTGAGGTTACTGAAATAAAAAAGAAAAACATTGCAATAACAAGTGAAACTAGAAATCCAGAAAGAATTTTTATTCGAACCATGCAATGTAAAAGAATAATGGATACCTTAATATTTAAACATCAAATGCTTTATATGTTGTCTTTAGGAGACTGTCAAAGAGCATTAAATAAAATAACGAGTGAAAATACGTTAGATAAAATGCTTAATAAAAGCATAAAAAATCCAGCTTTACATGCTGAAATAAAATTAATTGACCCTTTAAAGGTTATAAGAGTTAAACCAATGTGCTATACTCCTCGAGGTAGAGAAGAGTTTAACATACAGATTGAAGAATTAATAAAAATGAATTTAATTCGGCCTAGTAAATCTCCACATAGTAGTCCAGCCTTTCTAGTAGAAAATGAAGCTGAAAAACAAAGACAAAAAAGACGTATGGTCATTAACTATAAAAAATTAAATGATAATACAGAAATGGATGGGTATTTTTTACCTAAGAAAGAAGAGTTATTTCATTTAATTAAAAATATGAAATGGTTTAGTACGTTCGACTGTAAGAGTGGATTCTGGCAAGTCCCTCTGAAAGAAGAAAGCAGAAAGTTAACAGCATTCAGTTGCCCAAATGGACAGTTCGAATGGAACGTTGTTCCTTTCGGGTTAAAACAAGCTCCTGGATTATTCCAAAGGAGAATTGACAATGCTCTATGTTTAAAAGACCCGAGCAAAGAATCTAGTAAAATTTGCACAGTATATGTTGATGATATAATTGTCTTCAGCAAAACCGAACAAGAACATTATAAACATGTTATACAAGTATTAGAACAATGTCTTAAAGAGGGAATAATTTTCTCTGAGAAAAAGGCTAAAATTGCTCAAACTAAGATTAATTTCTTAGGACTTGAAATTGAAAATGGAAGTCTAACTATGCAACCGCATATCATGACAAAAAATTCTGAATTTCCCTCAGAAGGCTACATAGCCAATCTAGCAGCAATACGTAAGCCTTTACAAGCAAAATTGAAAAAGGATGTCATTTTTACTTGGTCTCCAAGTGATACAACATACGTAGAAAAAATAAAGAAAAAACTCAAAATTCTACCCACGTTATATTATCCTCAAGAAAATGATAAAATGATTTTAGAAACGGATGCCTCCGACTATTACTGGAGTGCAGTCTTAAAAGCAAAACCAACAGACTCTACTAAAGAAAAATTGTGTAGATATACTTCAGGAACTTTTAAAGATGCTGAAAAGAATTATCATAGTAATGAAAAAGAATGGCTAGCAGTCTTACGTGGCATTCAAAAATTCAAAATATATCTTATCTCTAATAAGTTCTTAGTAAGAACTGATAATAATAATTTCAGTTATTTTATTAGAAACGAATTTAAAGGAGACTACAAACAAGGTAGATTGATTAGGTGGCAATTACACCTAAAACACTATCAATTCGATGTTGAACACATAAAAGGTGATAAAAATTATCTTGCTGATTGTCTAACAAGGGAATTTGCAGGTATTTGATTGAAGAAGCAGTTACTCGAACAAGATCATCAAAAAATTGCAAAAATCAAAAGCAAAAAGGACCAGAATGGATCTTCAAGTTGAAGAACTCAAATTGGAAATCATGCAAAAGGAACATGAATTGGAAATCTTAAAACAGAAATTGAAGATAATACAGTTGAAAAATCAGACAGAGAAGGGAAGACTCTCAGAGTCTGATAGCAAAAGCGAAGCCAAAACCACAACCGAATACAAAGATGCTTTGGTCAAAGAACAACAGACCCAATCAACCTTTATCGAAGATGAAAGGGCACCTAATTGGTACACGGTACACACCGGACCAAAAATTGGAGTCTATAATAGCTTTGAGAAAATAAAAGATTTGCCACCTGAATACTATCATACGGCAAAAACTGAATTTGAAGCAAGAATGATCTTTGAAAAGCTAAAAAGCAGAATCACTGAGAGAGTACCAGTATATCGTAACACTGGTATTCCTAAAGAGCATCAGTTGAAAAATCCATTCATAAAATTTGATGAATTCAAAATACAACAACTGGATAGTAAGTTAATCAAAACTACTATAACCAAAGAAGAATGGCTCACGTTATATGAAGAAGTAAACGCGAGTACAAGTGAACAAGGATACATTCCTATAAGCAGAAATCAACAGATCAAAGCCATTCTGCTACCAGGAGTTGCTCCTGAAATAACAAGAGACTTGTTCCTAGGAGGATTCATAGATACCCTCTACCCAGAGAACAGTTTAAAAGAGTTGTCATATTTTCCAAAAATCAAACAAGCGATCGCTTTGTACATGGAAAAATGCAGAATTCGTGAAAACAACAAATCAATCTTTGTCAAGATCTGGAGTTCAATACCAGACTGGAACGAAGAAGAACAATATCCAGCATACCACTATATTCATGTGGGGGTATCTGGAGAAGTAAAACTACCAGTACCACTGGTACAAGAAAAACCTCCATTGACAGAGGAAGAGCTGAAATTAGAAAGAGCAGATAGAATTTATTTTATCTTAAAAACCTTAGAAAAAATAAATTCATAAAGCCAAGTTAAAGTAAATTATTGCAGCCCGAATATACTTCTGGTTAGCAATTTCAATAAGAAAATTGACAAACAAGACTTGGCCATAGTCCAGAATTGGCAGGATAATCTTATTCTTAAGATCCATGCCACAAAAGCAACAAAACAAATGGTGCAGTCCATTGTTCTTACAGTCAATGAAGAGAAAGAAAAGCATCAAAAGAAGAAGAAGAAGGTTGCCGACACTAACGACAAAAGGGAGTCTGGCAAGCAAAAAGAAAAATGAGTGGAGGACCCTACCATTTTGGAGAACAACTCAAACAAGTCGGAGGACCCTACCATTTTGGAGAACAACTCAAACAAGACATCTGCCTCAGAAGAAGACTTGCCAGCCATTGCCATGTGATCCTTGATAATTGAAGGCCCTACCACTATGTAATGTAATAATGTAGCAAGTCATGCCATAAGTGTAGTCCCTACCACTAAGAAATAATGTAGCAGACAAACTCATGTGGAGAGTTTCTGCTTTTTCTTTTCCTTTTTTCATAATGCGTTTGGTGAGACGGCAACTTGTGCCGAACCCCAATAATTCACGCATTTTAGTTTCTATATAAGGGAGTGTCATTTGAGCATGTAAGGCATCGATCCCTCATCAGATTTCTAAGTTTCATTCTCTGTAAACATTTTATATTCAATAAAAGGTTGTTCTTTTCAAAGAGGTCCCGAGATTTATAAAATAGCATTAAGCATCAAACACTTAGAAGCGATTAAGCTTCAAAGGAGGATCAAACAAAAAGCTTAGGCTAAAATTCTCTGGAGATTCCTGGAGACACAATCGCTCGTCGGAGTAAGACCCACATAGAAGGGCTGTAAGGCGACTTGGAGCACAGTGTTTGGAATTTGAGAGTAAAAGCAGGAAGCCATGGTGGACCAATCATCTCAAGCATACTAAAAGAACTCAAATCCCAGAAGAAAGGTATGAACTCATAACTTTTTAATAATGTTTTCAATAATATTGAAAATTGCATGCAATTACCTATAAGGTTAGATAAATATGAAGAATTAAGAAAATTAGAAAATAATTTTTTAAAGATCATTAAGTTAGAAATTTTAGAGAGACTGAAAATTCTAGAAAATGGTGTTCAAAGACAGACTATTAGAAATAATAGACGAAGAACAAAGGATAACTATTACAATGATATTCATTCATCACTTGTAACTAGAGAAAAAGAGTTAGCTAAAGTTATATCAAACTTAGAAAAACTATGTATATAAATAATATACAATGCCTGCTATTTCGTGGGAATATATTTTAGAATCAACTATTCAAAAGTTGAAAATTAAGTATCGAACTTTGATTCGAACTTGCGATAAAAATCTGATTGCTTCGGATATTGAAAGAATGGCTTATAGCCTTCGACTCGTCCAAAACGAAAATCCATTACAACCCCAGAATTTGAGGTTTGTCAAAAATGGATTTATCTTGGCAGAGTCTCATCTTTCTCATGAGTATTCCTCATAAATCATAGTTTCGAATAAAATAAAAAGAGAGAACAATTTCTTTTAAAGATTGTTTTAACTTTTAAATATGAAAGAAGAGTTTGACATTATTAACGAAAGATTAAATGCTAGTTCCATAAGTTTAGATACTTATGGTAATATAAGAAAAAATGAAATAGATTTATTTGAAAAAGCTAGAGAAGATCTTTTACAAAATCTAGAAAACCTTATATATGGAATTACACTCAAGAAAAATTATTATAAAAGGTATTCTACAAGAGATAATTACTATGGAGATTGTTTTCCAGAAATAGAAGGATAAGTTAATTATCTGAAAAGTATAAAGAAAAAATTGAAAAAACTAAGATTTAATATCTAGGAATAAGTGAAAATAAGTGAAAATGATGAGTGAAAACGAAAGTGAAAATAAGTGCAAATGGTATCAGAGCCTGGTATCAAGCGAAAGTACTAAAATATTAGATTAATGGATAGAGAAGATAATCTTTTAGATTACTACACAAAGCACGAAAAATCAGGCTATTTAATTGAAGCCCTGATAGATGCTAATAAATTAGGAATAGCAGATCATGACTTAAAAAAGAACCATAACTTCATAAATGAAGGATTGATAAAGAAATTAAATAACTTAATTTCTAGGAAAAATGAAATATTCTTTGGAATCATTTCTGGAGAAGAAGCAATAGATACAGATCAAACAGAAGGAAATGTAGTTATTCCTGTTATCTGTAAAGAACAAATTCTTTCTGCATTGAAAGATATAAAAACAGAAACTAGGAATAAAATCTCTTACTTACATTTTTCTACTATACAAATGATTCTTAAATCAACTTATAGTTTAGGAATAGATTCTCCCATTACAATAAAATTAATTGATAATAGAATGATTAATTATTCTGATGCTCTAATAGCAGAAGGGAGTGGAAATTTAAAATTTGGTAAAATTAAGTTTAACTTAAACTACCAAGTTGGGATGTCCTTATTAGACAATAATTTAGATGATTCCATCACTTTGTGTTGGAACATGAAAAGAAAAATAATGAAAACTGAAAATCATCCATTTTCAGTAACATGGAGGATAAACTATGCATTGACTAACAGTCATCACAGTTTGTCATTCAAACCTCATGATAAAATTGAAATAGATGAATTGTTTTCACC
>CACSLK010027752.1:11269830-11294684 GCA_902706635.1 Striga hermonthica | reverse complement strand
TTGGTTTTCGCGTACTAATTTGGTTCGCTCCGAGCTAAACTGTTAAATGAAATGAGCAGTTTATGAGCTTGGCTCCACTCGTGTCGTTAAGACTCTAGTTCGACTCAGCTAGTTTGATGAGCGAATCGAGCTCGGGCTTGGTTGACTCGTTAAGAATCAAAAAAAGAATTTGTATGTAATTTTCTATAGTTCAGTTTATCAAATCTCGAGATCGACTCGTTAGTATTGATAAATGAGTCAAACTTGGGCTCGATTTTTGGCTCGTTTAATTAACGTTACGAACCAAGCTCAGCTCGCTAAAGGGTCGAGTTCGAGCGCCGTAAGCTCGATCCAGACACAACTCGTTTACAACACTACTTCGAACCGCCATTGATCGCCTCGTTTTTATCATGCTAACTAGATTAAAAGCTACTCGTGTTACAATGATAATATATTCAAAAATCAACATTGATCGTCTTAATGATCAAGTAATAATGTCGAACAAAACCTTTATTGATCATCTTAATGGTCAATAACACCATAAGAACATATATTCAAATAAAGAAGAATGTGACACTACCGCCCAATGTTGATGTATTGAACTTTCCATTGATGTATTGAACTTTTAATTTGCTTGAATACAAATTTCATTTCAAAAAAATAAAAAATAAAACAACTAAACAGTTGAAAAAAGTAAAAACTAGGACTAACCTCATAGGCATATAACCAAGACAGTTTATATCAACCTAAACACAACACAACAAAGCTAAAAACAAATATAAAAACCACAACAAAAGTTCACAACTAGAGAATATATATATCCCCATAATTTGTATGTGAGAATTTTGGTATTATGTAGTATCAATTAGTACCTCAATTTTACTTGTTATTCACTTTTGGTATAAAAAGACTTTAATTAATCTATATTGGTTCTCAATTTTTCGTCCGTTAATCAATTTCGATACAAACCGTCAACTTTTCCAATTATTATTGGTTCCCAAAGTTTTGCCCATTAACCAGTTTCAACCAAAATTGTTATCTTTGAAGTTATAATCTAGCGGAATTGAAAAAAAGTGTTAGAGCAACTCCAACGCTGCGTTGGAGTTGCGTATTACTCTCAAATAGAACAGAATATTTGCACCATTCCTACGCTAAATTTTTGCGCTATTGTAGATAAATGAATTGGCGCAGCACTGTAGCAATGCGCCATTTTTTTTTTTTTTTTTTTTTTTTTTTTTGTATTTTTAATGTAATATTAATGATAATATTTTTGTATAATGTGTATTAGTAAATGTATTTTATATTAAATAACTTTGTGCAATGTATTTTTTATGCTAAATAATTTTGTGCTTTTTAGTTATTGATGTATTATAATTTTATTTTGTAATTTTTTAATATTAAAATATGAATAAAAATTTACCACATTCAACAAGTAGATTTTATCCAAACTAAAATTTACATTGAATCGTAAATCATAAAATACACGAATAAAAACAACATAATATTAAAATCAATTTATTTAAATAACAATGATTAAAAAATTATATTTGATGTAGAGTAAAATGTAGAGATAAGGGTTGAAGATAAGACCATCTCCAGTCATTTTCTCTACTCTAGTGCAGAGTTTACTATACTCTAGAGTAGAGTTAACCAAAAATCAAATTTGGTCTCCAACTGTTTGCGCTACATTCTACTCCACATATATTATTCATATTATTTTAATTTATTTAATATGTTAAAATATTATTTAATTGGACATATTATTTTATAAAATAAAATATATCGTGATACTAGTTGGTCTTCCACTGGTTTGAAATATTGTTCCACAAATAATTATTATTTTTTATATAATATTTGATTTATTTTATAGTAATTCAATAAAAAATATACTTTTTAATAATTTTTTTTATATAGTTCTCAAATTAAATTATAAATTTAATGGTAAAAACTTTGTCAAATAATGAATTTTAAGATAAATCATTGCATATAATAAAAAGATAAAAAACAAATAAAAATTGTAGAGTAATGAATAGTACCGCGCCAGATGTAGCGCGATACTGTTCATAACTCTAGAGTAGTGCAGAAATGTAGCACAACGTTGGAGAGCAAATTTATCTCTACTCTAGCGTAATACGCTAGAGTGGCGCAGCACTGGAGATGCTCTAAATATTTCACTCTACTCTAGAATAGAGTAATGTCCGCTGGAATAAAGATAATTGCTGGAGATGTGTTAAAGTTGTTAGAAATAGAACTTGTAATTGGAAATAATATAGAAAAAAAATAAAATAAAATAATGAAGCTCTATTAGCCACCAAAAAAAAAATACAAATTAATTGCAATAATTGATGGTTAACCAAAATATTGAGTATCAAACTTAAATTTAGTAAAAATTTTAGGTATAATGACTAATATTTTTATCTTTATGTATGTATCGTCACGCAAGAAAAATGAACACACTCGCTACACACCGAAAGTAATTTCGGTTTCCCGCTCATCTCCTACATTTCCTCCGGCGACAAGATTTACCAGGCGGGAAAAGTTTCCACTCGCGTCTTCCGAGCTAATCCTCTCACTCTCTGCACGCTGAAAGCGCCGGCGTTCCTTTGCACAGTTCAATTAGCTTCTGTAAGTTGATTCATGGAAGACGAGCAGTTGCCGCCTGAACCACCAACTCGCCGATCGGTTAGTTCAGTCAACTCCGAATTTCTAAACCTATTTCTAGTTTGATTGTGATGTGAAACCCTTATTGAGCTTGTTTTGTCTCCTTTTATGCTGTTCTGTTGTTTGTGTTTGAGCAGAAAAGGGCTAGGGCTCAGGTTATGCCTGCCGATTTCACGCGTTCGGACCAAATTGAGCTTGAATTGGAGGAAGAAGACAGGAGGGAATCTTCGGATGACTTACAGGAACCTCGCCGGAAGGCTAAGAGAAACAAGGCGGCTGAAGGTGCTTCGACCTCAGCTGCAGCTGCGCGCAAAAATAGCCTGATATTGATTGGTATACCTTTTTTTTTCTCCTCGCCGTTGTGTATTTTTATTTTACGTAGTGGTATGAGATGCATGTGGATATGAATATGGTGTTTGGGTTTGCAGCATTTGTGTTTCGAAATTAGATCCCTAGGAGAATTCATCTATTTAAATTTGAAGCATAGGTCCTTAGTTCCTTGTTATGGAATCACTACAATCTGTTACCCTCGTTGAAATTTTTGGTAGAGGTTGTAGGTGTATGAGAATACTCATTTTATGGTAAAAATTAATAATTCACAAAAATTTGGCATGTTCTTGAAATGGTTTCCGGAAATGATTAGCTTGGGAGACCCTTCTTGTTTTTTCATTTGCTTTGTGCATATCCAGTTCTTATGATAATGTTCTAGTGTAGATCACTTTTTTTTTTGGTGCCCTGGGCGTTTGATGGTTGACCGTAGAAGGTGCTGTTATGGGTTTAATGGGTTGAAACTCACAAAGCATTTACTGTAGCACAGCGGCTATTGACCTCCTTTTGCATTTCTAGGACAACTATTATGCAATTTTATGTGGACTTAGGGTTCAGATGAGTTTTACTTCGTTGACATAATTTTTTTATCTCCTGTTGTGAATATGGATTAGTGGCTGTGCAATTGATTAAACAAAAGAACCTCGGTAATGTGTCTGCAGAGGTTATCAAAGGTGGAGGAAAAGAAATCCCCGATGTAGTTACCCGATGGGTTGAACAATATGAGAGGAACCAGAAGTCTGCAATGGCCGAACTCTTAACCATGCTTTTTGAGGTTATTAATAATCTCCAAGTTTTTGCAACTGGTTTTCACCAATTTATACTGCTATTTAATTGTATTACTATTGGCAGGCATGTGGAGCTAAATTTTCTATTCAACCAGAAGATATAGATGACACTGATGTTGATGATGTGGTAGTTGCTCTTGTAAACATGGCTAGAAAAGTATCCTTTCCTTGCTTATCTTGTTTTCTTAGTGAGTATTGGTATGATGCTCTGATGCCTTGCATATGAATTTTGTGTTGTGTTCCCATTTTTCCATACGAGCCCTGTCGCCTTCCCACGGACATTACTAACCAGAAAACTGATGAAGGCATAAGGATTGGATAATTGGATTTTTCTTAACATCTTGCGATCTAGGGAGAAATTGAAGATTATCAGAGTTCAAAGAGGGACTTCAAGCATTTCAAAGATAATCTTGTATATTTCTGGGACAATTTGGTCAGTGAATGTCAGAATGGACCTCTGTTTGATCAGACGTTATTTGACAGGTGCTTGGACTACATTATTGCATTGTCATGGTAAGTACACATTGTTAGGGTTTCAAGAATGAATATATAACTTTATACTTGTATTAAGCCCATTGCCTTGTGTTTTTCAGCACTCCTCCTAGATTTTATCGTCAAATTGCGTCATTGATGGGGCTTCAACTTGTAACATCTTTCATCAATGTTGCTAAGATTCTTGGTTCACAGAGAGAGACCACCCAAAGACAGTTAGACGCAGAAAAGAAGAAAACAACTGAAGGACCTATAGTGGAATCACTTACTAACAGGTTGTCAATGACGCATGAAAAGATAACTACCTTAGAAAACATGATGGATAAGACTTTTAAAGGGTATGATTGCTTTTGATTTGTTCATCACCATTGATATGATTGGTATATTAGTTGTCTTGTTCCATTCGGCATTTATTTTTGTGCTTTTACTTCATCTACACGCATTACTTTTTGAAGGTTATTTGTGCATCGTTACCGAGATATTGATCCAGACATTCGAAAGTCCTGTATAGAATCACTAGGCGTGTGGGTATTGTCATATCCCCCATTTTTCTTGAAGGATTCTTATTTGAAATATCTTGGATGGACATTGAATGATAAAGTAAGTTACAATGGTTAATCTAGTGTCATGTCTATTCTATTCTTTTTCTTTTCAATTGTTAATTATTTTCTATCTTTTTGCTTCAAAGAATTCTGGTGTTAGGAAGGCTTCTATTTTAGCACTGCAAAATCTTTATGAGGTGGATGATAATGTTCCATCTCTTGACCTCTTCACTAAAAGATTCTACGCGCGAATGCTCGAGCTTGCTGATGACATTGACATTTCTGTGTCAGTATGTGCAATAGGGCTTGTAAAGCAGCTATTAAGGTACCAGTAAACTGCTATATATATATATATATATATATATTTATATAAAGTATGTGTGTTTAAATTTCAATCATGAACGGGAACAATCTCGAAACTTTCTAACAAGTCATTTTGTGCTAAATTGCAGACATCAACTTGTGCCTGATGAAGAACTAGGCCCCTTATATGATTTGTTAATCGATGATCCACCAGATGTTAGGAATGCCATTGGAGCACTTGTTTATGATCATTTGATTGCTCAGAAGTTTAACGACTCACAGTCTCGCTCAACAGGTTTCTTTTTCCTGCTTTCTAATGCATCTGTTTTGATTAATAATTTGTTAGTTAAGATGCTGTAATTTTGTTCCTTCACAGGCAGTGATAATGATTCATCAGAGGTGCATATCAATAGAATGTTGCAGATTCTAAAAGAATTTGCAGCTGATCCCATTCTGAGTTCGTACGTCATTGATGATGTTTGGGATTACATGGGGGCTATGAAAGTACGCATGCCTACAACTGTATATGTGACTGGGTGATTTTATGTAGTTTCAGTGGCCCATAATCATTGTAGATGCAAAAGGATATATATGAAAGCTTCTAAAATTAGTAATTTGCAGGTGGCAAATTTTCTATTATTTGCCAATTTATTTGTAGGAGTAATGAAAAAATAAAATAGCTGGAGAATCTGGATGTGGTGAATCAATTTTTATTTTATTTTATTTTTTGACTAACAATGACATTCGACTTACATCGGGTATGACCTTCTATTGTTAACATTATGTAGTGAATGGATGAAAGCATACTAAGTATTGAATATCCAAAAGTTTGGTGAATGACTGGTTATATAGAGTTAATTAAAATAATTTTATTTTTTTATTTATTTTTTTATTTTTTATTTTTTTTTTTGTATACTGCTACTTGATGATAAACACACGTTTCATGACTTCGTCACAAATTTTTGCTTTGACCTCTTATATTCATTGCTGTTGATTCTTCTCCGGGCCTGCATTAATGGGATATGAACAGCTGTTATAATTTTTGATAAAAAGAGATTTCTACTTATTACAATATAGCCTAAATCAATGTATATAAGGTTGGTGGTCTGATTTTCTTTTAGCTGGCTGAAACTTGCATATAATATATATGTATGTCTTACAAAGTTATCATTTTACTTGCAGGATTGGAAGTGCATCATTCATATGCTTCTTGCTGATAAACCATCAGCAGAGCTTGATGAAATAGATGCCAAAAACTTGATTAGGCTTCTCTTTGCATCTATAAGGAAGGCAGTTGGAGAAAGGATAGTTCCTGCAACTGATAATCGAAACCCACATCATACAAAAGCTCAGAAGGCAAGTTCAGTTTTCCCTTTTTTTTTTCTTTTACTTTTTGTTAGCATTCCAATTTGTGATATTTTTAACTTTTTATCTATTTATTTGGATATTTTAAGCTCGAATGCGATGAACTGCTATCCTATCAGTGTGTTAAAATTATTCTCCTTGCAAGTTGCAACTATTGCTTCTCTATTCTACAGAATAGAAGTAATTATTGTTCACCTCTCTTAATAATTTCCAGGAGACATTTCAAAACAATAAACGTGATATCACAGTTGCCATGATGAAGACTTATCCCCAGCTTCTAATGAAGTTCATGTCTGATAAGGACAAAGTGGCACCTCTAGTTGAAATTATTGTTTACTTGAATCTCGAGCTTTATTCTCTGAAGAGACAAGAAAAGGTTGGTTTATTAAATTCTAACTGTGCAGATTAATCCACCTAGCTTATGGTATATAATCAAATCATGTTGATTGTTTCTGTAGAATTTTAAGGCTACCCTTAAGCTCACGAGAGAGGCGTTTTTTAAGCATGGGGATAAGGATGCCTTGAGATCATGTGTAAAAGCAATCAAGTTCTGTGCTGTTGAGGGCCAGGGAGAGTTGCAAGACTTCGCTCAAAACCAGGTCAAGGAGCTTGAGGATGACTTAATTGTGAAACTGAAGTCTGCAATAAAAGATGTCGTGGTATGCATCTGCACGATATATGTTCATTGTGTTTGCAACTTTGCACGGAGTTGTGAGTATTGACATGTTTCTTTTGCAGAATGGTGGTGATGAGTATTCGTTACTTGTAAATTTGAAAAGGTTGTACGAACTTCAATTATCGCATAAAGTTACTCTCGAAAGCTTGTATCGAGATCTTGTGCATGTTCTTCGGAGTTTCAGAAACATAGATGATGAGGTGTGCGCATTAAATGTAGTAATTTTGTTTTGAAATTCCTTTTTCACCTGCTAACGAGTATGTGCGTGTGCCTTTGTGCTAATTCAGGTTGTTGCGTTTCTGCTCCTTAATATGTTCCTCCATGTTTCTTGGTCTTTGCAATCTGTTCTATCCAGTGAAACAGTGTCAGAGGCATCTTTATCTTCTCTGGTTGAAAAGCGTGATGCGTTGTTTGAGGAACTTAAATACTTTCTTCATAACTATTTTAAATTTCATGGTGATGGAAGATGTAAAAATCAGCTGGCATACAGAGTAAGCATATACCCTTTCAGTTATTTATTGATTCTCTCTTGTGCATGTGAAACCTTTTTAGTTTGACTTTGACCCTGTCTTGCATACTTCGGTAGGTCTGTGGTGTCCTTGCAGATATGTGGTGTTTGTTCAAAAGGACTAAATTTGCTTCAACTAAGCTGGAAATATTAGGTCACTGGCCTGATGAATCAATTGTTCAGAAGTACTGGAAATTGTGTGAACAATTGCTCAATGTTTCAGGTAACAAACTGCACGTTTTTATCATATTGTAAGCCTGATATTGTGCTGCGGGCATTACTACTCGTTTGCACATTAATATAGAGGGCTGTATATAGCAATTGCATCATCATAAGCCAGCAATTTAATCCATGTGTAACATCCAAACTCCCCCCTATCGTTGCTAGAAGAGAGAGGAAAAAAAAAAAAACCGAACTCCCTTTTTTCCTTGGATATGTCACGTTTAGGTTCATGGGTGCATGGGGTAAGATTGGTTGATTGCATGTTAAAGCTGGCATGTCAACCAAAGATTTTCTAGTTAACCACATGGTGTTGTGGATTAGCTGATCTGAATGAAGGTTATTTGGAAAACTTGCAGGTTTGAAGCTACTCTGTGAAGTCTAAACTAATGTGCTAGTGCTAAAATATATGTACTGAACAGTGATATTTAAAGTAAAATGTATCTCATATTTACTGGCATGTAAAATGTTTTTTTCTTTATCCTCTTTCTGCTTCCCTTACCATGGATATAAACGATTAAACAGTACATGGGGAAATATTGAGATGGCTAAGGTGTCAATATTTACATATATTTTATTATTTTTTAAAAAATATTTTTGGGTTGACTAATTGTCCAAGACCACTTTTTACAGTACATGCCCATCGTCCTAAAGTACGCATTGATATGTGTACATATCTGTATTGTCAATTATCTGCTTTGATGTGGAATCATGTTTTTAAACCTTTGATTCATCACAGACGATGCGGAAGATGATGAAGGAAATGGAGAATATGTAGAGGAGACTAATGCAGATGCCGTGATGTTCGCACTCTGCAAATTAGTGGCTACCGAGTCAGTTTCTAAGGTAGCTATACATGTTTATTAGACTATGTTTTGTCGTGCCCATATTTTTTAAGTTCTATCTTTACTTTTGTTTGCCATTTATGGATGTTGGTTTGTGATTTATTACGACCTGCGGAAACTGCTTTGACCGACACTTATGGGGCAAATTGTCCTGTGAACATGATGGTATTCTGGCTGCAGGAACATTTGGCTGCAGAGATTATTTCCAATTTGGAGAAATATACCACAAGTGTTGGTGAAATTGTTAAGCATCTACTTAGTGCCTTGAGGAAAAAAGGAGATATTTCAAGCATTCTTCTAGAAGCACTGAAAAAGGTGAGATTTGTATATTTATATAATTTTTTTCTAATGATTACTTTGTGATTTTTCAATCAAAGGCTTCCTTGTTCCATGACTGTGGTATGGAATTAGCTGAATAGAAACTAAACTCAACTTTATGCGACCCTATTTTTATATGGGGTTTAGACTTTAGATGGATATAAGAAGAGAGCAGGAATAAGATGCATAAAAGCATAATTCAAGCCTCTGAATCCTTGTTCATTTATTCATAGTTATTTTTTTGGTTATTGCTTACTTTTCTTTGATACTCACTTTCGTCATTTTTTGGATAGGCTTACCAAAGGTATATGGCTGTAGTTTCATCTGGCAATGATGAATCACTGTCAAGCAAGTCCTTTATGGACTGCAAGGATCTTGCTGCTAGGCTGTCTGGCTCGTACATTGGTGCTGCTCGGAATAAGTATAAATCTGAAATTTTGTTTATCGTCAAAGAAGGTATAAGTTTTGCCTTTTCAAACACTCCAAGACAACTGTCTTTCCTGGATGGCGTAGTGCTGCATTTTGTATCCAAGCTTCCTGGACCCGACATACTTGACATGTAAGAGCTTCTTCCAATTGTATTCATACAGAAGAAAAGGATAATGGACTACTTAGATTAAGGATATGGATACCTATCTTTTTTTTTTCTTTTTCTTTTTTTTTTTCTTTTTTGGTAAAAGTGCACAGAAATTGACAGAATTTTTTGGTGTCTCCTTTTTCAATCATTATGAGAATTCTATATTCACCTAACTTCATTGTTTGAATTCCTTATCTGCAAATTCTTTTTTGTTTTTTCCAAATAAATCCATCCATGCGTACACAATGAATGCTCAAAGGGTGTTTTCCTATTCATTTGGTTATACTTTCTGGTTATTGGCAGTCAGCTGTCTTCTTTATTGAAAATTTAAGTATTCTGGTATTCATATAAAATGATTCTATGCTTTACATACAACTCTTATTTATACAAATTACCAATTTAGAAATTTAAAAGAACTACTACCTGAGAACTCAAATGTTCTACTGATCTTGGTTATTTCGTAGATAATTTATGCTTATGTTACTATATAGAACTGTCCCTGACCAGTTGGCTTCCTTCTTATTGCCAGTATGAGGGCAGTTGAGCGAAGAACTGAAAATGTCAATACAGACCAAGATCCGAGTGGCTGGCGTCCTTATCACACATTTGTGGACACTCTTCGCGAGAAATATCTAAAAAATGAAGCTCCAAAAGGTACTATTATGCTTCTGGCCCCCTTTGTACAATTGCTCCTTTAAAATGGGCATGTTTCATAAAATGAAAAAATTAAGACAGTGGAATGAATAGTTACAAGATTACATAGACCTCACTCGACCCTCGTTTTGTTTATATTATCATCATACCATATCCTGAACAAGGTTAATAAAAATTGTCTGAGTTTCTTGCATAATACAAATAAACCATTGAAGATTAATAAAAATGTCCGATTTTCTTACATTTTTTTTTTTTTGCATGAAGCTGCGGATTTTAAGGAAGGCGCGACTGTGAGACGTCGAGGCCGTCCACGTAAGAACCAGAATCTGCAAGGAAAACGTCTTTTTGACGAGCAAAGTTCGAGTGAAGATGAGGACTCGATCAGAGGGTCAGATCAAGAAGACGATGCACCTTTGATACACTCTCTTAGGGCATCATCGTCCAAGCTGAGATCTCTCGGGCTTTCTAGAAAGGATCCGACCAAAACAGCGGAAGGTTCCGGACAAGCTACAGAGGAGCTGCCAACACTGAGAACTTCAAGTGGATACCTCTAAAACTGCAAAAGGTGATGATTTTTTGTGAATTACAAGGTTATATAAGGGACCATTGGCTCGAACTCAAAATTTCTCAACTGGGGCGGTCTGGAATTGGTCTGTTTTTGGTATCTTGACTGGGAATGTGTTATTTAGATGTAAATTAGAAGTTTGATTGTCAGGAGTTATATATATAGAATATCAGTTGGCCTCAATATTTTCGCTCTATATTTCGATGTGGCTTTTTATTTTTATTTTATTCCGATGGTCTTTTGTTGCACATGAAATTGAATCCCATGGAGACAGGTAAATAAGAAAATCAACAAACATTTTTTTTTTTAATATAATTAAAAGGAAAATAGAAATCAATTATTATTATTATTATTATTATTATTATTATGGGAAGTAAATTTAATTGCTGTTTCCTATTTTGTGCAAAGCAAAAATCCTATTTTTTCTTCAAATTTAAGTTTTTTTTTTTTTCCCATTTAAGTTTTACCTTTTTTCCAATCTTGTAATTAAATCCTCTAATAATACATGCTATGCATATATTTAAATATAATGATTTTCAAAATATTTTGGAACATAAAATTATGAAAAAGTTTCAATGAAAACTGTTTTTAAAATGAGAACATAGAATAAATCAGAATTATCATTGATTTTGATCTAATGGTTGTTGTAAATTGATTGAATACGCCATAATTGAATATGTAAAGTGTACATCGATCAACTTGTAAACGAACAGTGATACAACGATTTTTACAATAAAACCTCATGTGTCTACTTTTTATTGTCAACATATGCAAATATTTTTACGATTTTTCCATTAAAACCTCATGTTTTTTACATTCTATTATCAAAATACACAAATATTTTAGAATAAATATCTTTTTTACAAATTAAGTGATAAAACGTTTGTTACTTTGATTTGTAAAATTAAAAAGCCTAATTGCTTAAAATTTATGACCTTTTACTAAATTGCAAATAAATCTCAACATTTTTAAATTTGCCATTAAATTCTCAAACTTTTAATTGTATTGCATGTTAAGTTCCGATTGGTTTCTCAACCTCCTCCTTGTTGATGTGTCCGACGAAGTGATGATATGTCCTAGCAACAAACGACGTGGCTTTTTATGTCTTAAAATATACTCATATTCATTTCCACTTCATAATTTCTTCCTCTCTTACATACTCCCCAATTCCCAATTTTTTTCCTCTGCAACCCTAATTCGAGATTTTTCATCCCAAATTTGAGGAGCAGGAAAAATTGAGAGCCAATATCAACAGGAGAAACAACGAGATCGACGAACAAACTAATGGTAAACATTATCATAATGGTAAACAACGAGATCAACATATCATAAATACATCGGACACATATGTCGAAAAACTAATCGGAGTTTAACATGCGATATAATTAAAAGGTTGAAAATCTAATGGTAAACTTAAAAAAAAATTAAAATTTATTTGCAAATTAGTAAAAGATCATGTTTTTGGAGCAAATATGCCAAATTAAAATTATTTTGAAAAACCTACAGCAAAAACCTTTTAATATGTTGAAAGTGGGCGGCACAACATAACAGGTAGAAGAACTCCCGCATGGGCATAATAGTCAATTGACGACCTCTTAGCCTTATTAATCACTCTATACCTTCTAACCTACGCCATCCCAGGCGCACGGTAGCACCGCGGGTCACTCAATTTTATACAGTATTTATTACCCAAAAATATAGAAATGGAAACAAAATTGAAAAAAAATATTTTGCATTGCACTTGAGCAGAGAACCTCACAAAAATTTGCTCCCCATCTTCATCGTTCTGCTCCAATCCTCAGCGAGCTTGGCTCCATTGATCACAAGGTGAGTTTAATTCTCTCTGTTGTTACCCTTTTTACTGTCAGCCATATTTAGGGTTTTTTTGTGGGAGGTTTAATCCCTGCGCGCCTTCTGTTTTTCTTTGCTGAAGCTTCGCTTTTTGAACTGGAAATGCCCACAACTTGCATGTAAACGTACTCTTTTGGTGGGAGCAATCACTAAGTGTAATGAAATTATGTTTGTGCATGCTTATGTGGATGACTCATTGAGTTTTCTTTTTCGAATTTGTGTTGTATGAAGATTTTGAAGGAATGAGGGCATCAAACGAAGCTTCCACCAGCAGTGAGTTGATGAACAATTTATTTAGAAGCCGAAACGAGGTGGTAAGTTGATATTAGTATTTAGTGAAATTATGGATTCGATTTGCCGTCCCTTGTGTTGGTAACTAATAGTTATGCTGTCTTCCGGATGTTCATTATGGGTTGTTTTTGTAACTTTTTTCCTGCACCCCATTTGCAAAAGGCTTGATTTTTACAGGGTTTTTACTTATTTTTTATGTTGAATAAATTCGTTCGGATAGTTATTTATGCTCGCATTGACGATTCTAATAATTATATTTTGATTCGAAATGATGCATAATGATGGGCAAGAATTAGTTCTATGTTACCCGGCTAAGGTTTCCAGCTAGTGCAGTTCATTTAATAATTCTTTTAGGTTTCAGTTAGCTGAACTCTACTTTCGAAAGTTCACAGGAAGTTTGTATCTCATATAACTATGTTCCATAATAGGTCCTTGATTTAATTGCTGCTGTAAAAGGACTTCACGAGCTTAGCCCACAGCAACTTACCAAACTTATCAGGGATTCTGGAAACAATATTGTTCGGCATATTGCTGAAGATGGATCACACATACAGGTTCTTTTTTTGGCAGACTAAATCTGTTTTCTTCTTTTTCTTTTTCCCTAAAGTTGTTGATGGTGTAAGTATTTGAACTCTAGTGACATGAAGAAATTGATATCCCATGGATGATTATTGCAGGTTGACTTGGAAAAATTTGCAAGATATCTTCCTCTACACCTTATTGCAGTTGTTATGGCCTGGGAAAGGGACAAAGCCACGTTCAAGTATTTGTTATGTGGAGTTCTTTTGTTACATTCTATGTGTGACCTTGCTTCCCGGGTCCCCAAAATTGAGCAGGTTAATCAGAACTTATCTCGTTCTTGTCTATTACATGCAGCGGTTAATTATTTACTTATAATTGGAGCACATTTGCAGCTTGATGACTTGGGTTCCTTTACTTGTGATTTTTTTTCCCCCTTTACTTGTGCTTTCACATTGGAAATTTGTATCTGAGTTCTGACAAAAGTATAATACACAATTCTATTTTTCATCTTATTGCCCCTTCGTATTTCCTTGAGTTTTCTGTTCTTAATTGTATGCGACTTCATATATTTTTATTATATGTAATAATTTAATGTACTTATGTATCTTCATATCATGTGGTTATTCGATCATCAGTGTGTGCTACAGATATTGCTTGATGATGTGAGAGTATCTGAACAGCTGCTTGACCTGGTTTTTTATCTGCTAGTTCTCCTTGGTGCATACAGACAGGTTGTTTTCCACAGTCCCATATATGCTAGCTACCCCTCCCTCCTGTGGGTGTGTATTAAGTACTGACAATGTTGTTGTTCTAGGAGAATCAGAATATTCCCAATGATATGATTCTCTTGCATTCAGCCCTAGTGGCCTGCACTCTAAAATTGCTAATGGTGATTGTCTCACCACAGTACCAAGACGTTGCTCAAGTTTTGGCTGCCTATTACAAAGTAAGTTTTTACGGGTCTTCATATATTGTGGCAGGGTAAAATATTGTCAATCCTGTGACAAAGTTTCATAATTAACATTTGAATCAACTTCGTTCATTTTAATTTCAATTCGAGCTTAATTTCTCTTCTCAATTTTTGACTGGCAGTAACGTCAATGCACTTACTTCAATTTCTTGGCAGGTTGATATATTTATGGACTCCACATTTTCTGCCGTTTGTATAGATGTCAAGTATCTACAAACAAAGCTTTCTATTGAACAAACCGAGTCCACCGCTGGTGTTACTCCCCCTACTGCAGAAGAAACCTTGAATCATCTTTGCCAGCAGTGCGACTCCTCTCTGCAGTTTCTGCAGTCTTTATGTCAACAGAAGTCGTTCCGGGAACGCATTGTTAAGAATAAGGTTTTTGGTTTCTTCCAGTTTCCCTTAGGTTTTTGCTGTGTGAAAATGTTGGAATTGTGTTATGATGTCAAATGTGGCAAATAACTTGATTCTGCTCAAACAAAATTAGACTGGAAACTTCCAGTTTTGCAAGTTGCTGATTGAGCAACCGTTATGTGTGCTTAACCTGAATAGGTTGATACATTTCGTTAGATCTCCAGATTTTGCAAGTTGCTGATTGAGAAACTGTTATGTCTTCGAATTCAAAATGGAAAGTTGTCAATAATATTAAGTTCTTCCTGATCGTCTTTTGTTTCCTCTGTTATTGAATTCCAGGAGGTTTGTGGCAATGGAGGTGTTCTTGTACTGGTTCAGGCCGTCTTGAACCTTAAAATATCGCCTTTGTATCGTACATCCTCGTATATGGCTTCTATCTCTCGGTTGAAATCTAAAGCTTTATCTATTGTAAGTTCACATCTTGTTAAAATTGGCGGACATGGGCCGTATGGCTTTTGTTGTTTCAGTGGAAAAAATAAATCATAAACTGGACTTTGATCTGTTTTTTGTTTGGTTGTGCATATAAGACCTTCAGTTTTCAAGTAACCGTAACTTATTTTGCTGCAGCTCTTGCACCTATGTGAAGCAGAATGTGTCTCCTACCTGGATGAGGTTGCCGGTAATCCTAGAAGTCGGAATCTGGCGAAGTCTGTTGCACTACAGGTTTTTGTTTCATTAGTAAAAGTTTATCTCGTACATTTTTTGGTTTAGAATTTGGCAGATGAAATATGTGTTCTCATGTTTGAATAGAAATCGCACTTTCTAGTGCTCACATATGAATTAATTCTGAACTATATGTGAGAATCTTCTAATTAAGATGCCAAGTGGTGTATAGTTTGCCTTTTATATTCCCGTGATTTTCGTTGTTGAGGTGTGGGTAGCCTTGTGAATCTTGAATTCTATTTTTTCCATATCTGTCTGTGTACCCAAGTGAAGTGGTTTGGCATATTTTTGTTTAGGTTCTTGAATTATTAAAGAAGACGTTTGGTATAGATTCCAAGCAGTCAACAATTTCTTCTGAGATAGTTTATTCAAAAGGGCAACTGGAACTTAATGCAATGCGCCTGACGGACGTCTTCTCCGATGATTCAAATTTCCGTTCGTTTGTCATGTTGAACTTTGTAAGCTCTCTACAGTCATAAACCCTTGCACTTATGATTTTATCCTCTCTTTTTTTTTTTTTTTCCGCACATGAAAATAGTTTAATATATGCCAGCATGATATCTTGACTGAATGAAGCCATGTCCTATAATATTATACATGAAAATTGGAATGAAAGTTAACATCACAAACATGCAAGAGCTACTGTTAGTGATTAACTAGGCGTTTCGATCATTTTTAATTACCGTGCACTTGTTAAAGTTCTTGGCTTATTTTCTCTGAATTTAAAAATCTCATTGAGAAATCCATCCTCAGGGCAACTGTTTCGTAATTTGATTCTTTATTTATCTTGTGCACGGAATTCTGGACAACAATTTTATAAGGTTATGATTTTTATTCAATGTTTCACACTTATATTTTTATGTGGTATCTAGTGTCTTCCCTTCGACCTTTAATAGAAATTGGCCGCAAGTCTACGTATCCAGTACTCATTGGATGTGTGCATGTATGTTCTTTTTCCCTCAGACGGAAACTTTGGCAGCAATCTTTCTACTCCCACATGGAGAGTTCTTGCCTGGTTGGTGTTCATCTGATTTTCCAGCATGTGAAGATGATGGAACTTTGGAGTATGTATCATTCAGTTTATTGGATGGTTCAAATCTTTCTCATATTATATATAGTGGATGGTCGAAATTTCTCTCGTATTAAATTAATTTAATTTATAAATTACGATTTCAACTAGTTCTATTGGTTTAAGGACAACTAATGACTCATATTGTTCCTTGCAGCGTACCTCGCGCATCCTATGCTCATCAGAGAACATCCTTACTAATAAAAATAATCGCAAATCTTCACTGTTTTGTTCCCGATGTCTGCCAAGGTAAATTAGTACTCAATTTCATAGTTTCCATTTAGATATTATATTTGATCTTATAAGATAATCGTGAAGCTTTCCTTCAATCCCAGATGAGAAGGATCTCTTCCTAAATAAGTTCGTGCGGTTCATTCAGAAGGAATTTGTCGGACCCTCAGATGGATGCTCTTCTACTTTCAATACTGAAAGAACTGGAACAGTTTGCAAGAACTTATGTAAAACTACTCATCACTGTTCCACCTGTTTAAGTTAAATTGGATACACATCTCTATTTTCTGATGTGTATTTCCATGCAGGTTCATTGTTAAGTCATGCAGAGTCTTTAGTTCCCCGGTTTCTAAATGAAGAAGATGTGCAGCTCCTAAGGTTATTTTGATAATTTTCTTTCCTTCTTCAGTTCTTTGTCCTTTTTTCCCGTAACCTTGAATATTCAGTGGCATCTGCTTGGTAAATTAGAGTACTTTCATGTGTTATGATGGCAATATTTCACATTGCTTATGTATTTTGTATCTTAAATTTTAAATTCAAGTGCTATGATGGCAATACTTCACTCTGTATGTGTTTTTTATATCTTGAATTTTGATTGCCCTTATAATTCTACATTCTAATAGAAATTACCTTCTATGTAGGTTATTTATAAATCGGTTTGACTCTCTGGCTGTTACTGCCACAGCTGAAGATCATCTTATCCAAGTAACTACTCAACTTTTATTATTTAAGTTTGTTCTTTCTTTTATACATATCTACTCCCTCCTTTGAAATCCTTGTTCTTATTCTCCATATTAATGGTCCTTTTACGCTACCGAACTAAACTGCTGGAAGAAATTAACTGAAACTTTCATGAATCACTATCAGAAATACGTTTATTGTGTGAAATGAAAACTGTAACCTTGTTTAAAAAGATAAATTTAACTTTGAGATCTCTATACGTATATTGTGTGAACTATATAAAATATTTTTTAACAACTGAAAATTTTCTGGTACCCGTCAGGATGCTCGACATAGAGGAGCTTGCTCTTCACAACTACATACAGAAGCAGCATCAAACCAATGCATGGATCAGGGTAAACTGAATGGACGCCATATAAATTCAAAAGAAATCGAGAGGGATGCCCGGGCTTTCGAGACGAGCGGATCCGATTCCAGCCCTACACGAGGAAAGAACTCTATTGAGCGTATGGATATTGATCACTTCAAAGGGAGTAGTTTCGAGGAAGCTATGGACGATGAAAAGGCCGACGCCACACATTCTGACGAGAAGCAGCAAAGGAAACGTAAACGGACAATAATGAACGACAAGCAGATAGCCCTCATCGAGTCTGCTCTCGTTGATGAACCCGATATGCACCGTAATTCGGCCTCTTTGAAATCATGGTGCGACAAATTAAGTCTCCATGTGAGTGGATGTATTTTCATTTTCGTTTGGAATATGTTATCGTGTTATTTTGTTTTCTATGAATTTTTTTCTATTAATTTACTGTTCATGTCCTTCTCTCAGGGAGCTGAGGTTACTACTTCAAGACTCAAAAATTGGTAAGAGACCCCTGATATTTTTACACACGATTGTTCATGCTTTCTTTTTATTCGGTTTAGATTAATTATGCGTTGTGGTTAAAACATTCCATGAAATTTTAATTGATAGTAAAACTACTATTGCCTATGCTTCTGAGAATAAGGGTGTGTTTGTATATAAAATACCTCAATTTATACTTAAAATTTAACTCAACTATAACTCAACCATCATCAATATTATTAATCAAACATTCTTACATATCACATCAACTTTATTTCACTATTCATCTACTTACAAAAATTTTAACTAACCATCACTTCACATTATTTCTTTCCTTCTTTTACAGCAAATCAATTTTAATTATTTTATTTTAAATATTATTTTTATATAAACTCAAACCCCACTAACAACTAACCATATCACATATTTTCAAAACTAACCATGGTTAATAATAATAATAATAATAATAATAATAATAATAATAATAAAAAACAGTTTTTTGAGTGGATATATCCGTATCCAAGCACGTCCTGACTATATGAAACTTCACGTCCCTCTTTCTCCATGTTTATCACAACAGGCTCAATAACCGAAAAGCAAAACTCGCACGTGCTGCCAAGGACATGCGTGCACCGTACGAAGGGGATTCCCACCGTCTCGAAAGACAAGGCAGCGGGAATGCGGTTCACTCGGATTCACCCTCGAGTCCAATCGATGACTCTCAAGCCCAGCCCACTTCAAGAGAGAGTCCCAAAGAGGCCCAACACAACAACCCATTATTGGCTACTGATGCCAACGAGGATTTGCGAGCTTCCCGTGCTGCTGCTGATGATGCTGGAGATGTTGTGGGGCCCAGTTCGTACTTAGAACCGGGACAGTACGTGAGAATTGTGGGCGAGAATGGAGAGGAAATTGGGAGGGGGAAAGTATTTCAGGTCTGTGGTAAATGGTGCGGGAAGAATTTGGACGATTCGGGTGTGTGTGTTGTGGATTTTGTCGAGCTTTTGGTAGATAGGCTTTCGGAACTCCCGCATCCTATGGATGACACGGGTAACTCGTTCGATCAGGCCGAAAAACGGCTAGGGTGGGTGAGGGTGTTGTGGGATTCAAACAAGCTTTTCCCATTGCCACCTAGATGAATCGAATTGGGCTACTCTGGTGTGGTAAGATGAGAAAATATTTTCATACGCATTTTTTGTTCTTAGAGTCTGGTGGATCGACCCGTCTAACTGTTAGGTTGACTCACACAAGAATTTATAAATTGCCAAATAAACAAATATATATTGTGACCCTTCTCATGGTTAGTCTACTCTCTGCGCAGATTGCCAAAATGCAGCAACTTTTTGAATCGAAGTCGATTTTGCTTCACGGTTGGGTTGCAATGGGAAAGATGGGTTGCAATGGGAAAGAAGTCGTTTGGTGATGAGATACAAATGGCAATTTAGCAGATCGTTTGTAAGAGCAGATGTTTCGTTCCCAAAGGGGAAAAGAATATGTGACCGAGTACCGAAATTAAGAGCCATACTGTAACATGTCTGGAGTTGAATTCGTAATTTCTGTACAATTTTCGGTTGCTAGCCTGTATAGAACCATGCCTAAATTAGGATTTAGACTTTTTTTTTTTTTGTGGGAATGAAGTGTATCCATTTTTCGAAGTAATGCATGCACATTTTTGGGGATAGTTCCAACAAGCAAGCACATGTTGTATCTCTAGATGAGACTGTTGAATTTAAAACAATATGGCCGTTTATTCCTACAAATGTCATTTCAATTCATTTTTTTTTTTTTCTCCACGAGTATGAATTTGATTGTTCGATGCTACCAGGTTTTTAGTAGAGATGACATTCATTCAAGAACAGCCTAAATTGAAATTTCCTATACATCAGTTACGGAAAAATAATGAGAACAATCCCCGGGACAACGAGAAGTCGATGAACAAACCTTCGTTGGAGGGAAAAATGAGGTTGAATTTTAATGCTGAGATTGTATGAAATGGAAATACAAACTCTATTACCAAATCTTCTACTTTTTACTAAATCTTCTACATTTGCTTTCGTTGTTCAGTCCAAAAAGATAGGACCTTCAATTGTACTACCTCCTATTTTTAATATTTGTCGTTTTGAGAAGTTGTACACTAATTAAGAATATTTTTTTGGTCAATAATAACCTTATTTAATGAAGATAGAGATGAATGTTTTGAGAAAAAGTGAAGAGTGAATATGAAAATACGTAATGTATTTATTGGCTAAATGAGGGTAATAATGGAAAAATATGTACAAAAGATCCAAAACGACATTTATTTGGCAAATAGTTGAAAAAACTAAAATGACATTTTAAAAAAAATAGGAGGGAGTATATAAATTGTTTTAGAAAAAAAAAATTATGGAGATGCGGGGGATCGAACCCCGTGCCTCTCGCATGCAAAGCGAGCGCTCTACCATTTGAGCTACATCCCCATGATGGAAAAACAATATTTTTCTCATTCCCTATATCTTTCACATATAAAACAAACATCAATCTAGTTCCAAAGATCAAGATGTAAAAACACAAGAAGATTCACATAGTGTGGGAGACTCGGAGAAATGAGACCTGTAATAACAGATGAAATTTGTTTCAGTTTACTGAAAACACAATTCATCAAAAAACACTAGTTACTATCGAGTTTGTTGATAGTAAACCACAGCCAACGAAATCAAACGGACAATCTGCAGTCTGTTATTACATAATGTAGGTTTTCTCCTTGAACAAGACATGACATCATCGTATGAAAAATCATAGGAGCTGACATGGTGTCATTACATTCTTTGCCAATGCCTAATTCAAAACAGAGCAAGTTATATAGAATATTCACTCACTCATCAACTTGAGTTCCTCTGCAGAAATTCTCTTGAAACGAATAACACACTTCTTGATTTAGTATTAAATCGATACCAACCAAGGCAACTCAAACCACACGGAAAAACAAAACAAAACAAAACTGTGAAATGTACTTAAAAGCGTTCATCAGCTCACTTGAAAATATGATGCAAAGTTTAATGATACCCAAAACAAAACTGTGAAATGTGCTTAAAGAGTTCATCAGCTCACTTGAAAATATGAAACCATAGCAGATTTTATCTGAGGAGCAAACCCACAATGAAACCAATTTCATGAGCAAAGAATAAGACGACATTATCTAGTTATCTAGAATTCTAGATCAAGAAAAATACTGACTTTACTGTAAAATTAACTTGCAATATTATTTCTTGCACAAAATTGAGGAATGTCTACAGCAATTTAGATCTAACATTCACTCTCATCTACCACGAAAATATTGCCCTTCTCCGAAGGAGAGTCTCTTTAACAAAATATTACAAATCATTAGAATTTAGAAGCAATTTGTTACAAGCCAATGCCACTAAAACATAAAGGGCAACATAATATGCTTCAAAGTTGATCACACCAGTCACTATGGACAAAGAACAGTGAACAAAAATAAAGAAATTAGGAAGAAGATACCAAAATGACACCAGAATAATGTGCTAAAAGAAGGAGAATACCACAAGATATTAACATCATATGATACTGATCAAGAAAAGTACTAACTTTACCAAAAAAAAAGTAACTTTCAAATGAAAATTATACCAGAGAAGATACTAAACCATCACCATAACAAAAATTATAACCAAAAAAAGTTAAATCCATAACCAAATTGAATATTTCGGATCTCAAAATCAGGGTTTTACATAAACCAGCATTACGAAACAAAGGAAAGATCACACCCTATACAAAACCATACCATCTAACCAAGCCACCTAAACAATGGCCAAGAAGAACCCTAAAACTCCTGCGAGGCCGACCCAATCTCCTTGTCCTTCCCTCCGGCTTTCTTCGGCAAAAGAGTCTGGTGAATGTTGGGCAAAACACCACCGTTGGCAATAGTCACATGCCCCAAAAGCTTGCTCAGCTCCTCATCATTCCTCACCGCCAACTGAATGTGCCTTGGCACAATCCTATTCTTCTTATTATCCCTAGCAGCATTACCGGCAAGCTCCAAAACCTAATAACACGGTACAAACAAATTTGAATTCAGATCCCAGAAATCAAACACCATGAAAACAAATAAAAAGCCCAGCAGCTGAAATTACAAAAATCGAAGAAACTGACGGCGGATTGAGAGATTTACCTCAGCGGCGAGGTATTCAAGAACAGCAGAGAGGTAGACCGGCGCACCAGCTCCTACGCGCTCAGCGTATTTACCGGTCTTGAGGAAACGCGCTATCCTGCCGACGGGAAACTGGAGGCCGGCCTTCGACGAACGGGAAACGGATTTTGCCGATTTGGGCTTGCCACGGCCGCCTTTGGTGGTTGCAGAGCTCATCTTTTTTCGCAGGGATCTAAAACTTGAAAAAGATTGTGTTTTTGTGTAGAGAGCAAGAGATAGAAATAATGGCTCGAGGGGAGTGTTTTTATAGATATTGATGCTTGATTCTGATTGGTCGATAGGGGGAAGGCGAGGATTGCCAGCGTGGCAGTTGAATTTTGTGGAGCGAACGAACATGGGAAAATGACTTTTGAATACTTTTTATTTGTTTGTTTTGGCGCGCTACGAGCCCGAAAATGAAATATTTGGGCCTCCTAAATCAAATGGGCCCAATTCAGTTGTCCAATTCAGTTGAGTTGAAAATAAAATAGTATAAATTTTAATTTTTATTTGTTGGGAATGATGTAAAATGATGATTCATATTACAAACGTAAATTCTTATTCTTATATTAGATGACCTAAAATCACATACTTTTATGACCATGTAACATTTTAATTTAACTATATGCCTAGTTTGTATAAATATGCTTATATCATTTATATATATGAAATAAAATTAATAGCATGAGAATATATATATAAATGACACACAAAAAACTCATGTGAGACATCCCCACATGGAGCAACTTAATTGGGTGTTGGCTCCATAAGGGAGTCAACCATTGACTCTATAGCATTACTGTATAAAATGTGACCTGTGATTGTCAATTAATTAGAAATTCTATGACACCCATACACGCGCCATAAGACTATGTTTATTGGTGACCCAACTCTTGGGTCACCCAGATAAAGACAACAAAAAAAAATAAAAAAAAAATGAAAGGTCATCAAAATTTTGTGCAACCCAGATCACAATGTGACCTTGGGTTGCAACCCGGTTGTGACTTGGGAATGAGACACTTGTCCTATTTCTATTGGATAAGTGTATTATTTTATTAAAAACAAGGTTTTAAATAGCGAGCTAAAACGTTTATGACATTGTAGCTATAGCGGAGCTATAGCGGAGATTTAGCGGGATTTAGCGGCTAAATTGCACATGAATACAAATAGCAGCACGCTGTAAAAAAAAAAAGTTATTTCTCAAATAGAACGTGTCACCCTCATAACCATCGGGGTCGGGGAGCGCCAGCCTCATCGCCTCGCGGTCAAGTTTTCCGGCAAACTCAGACCCCGCCACCACCGCCTCCCACGCATCGAAAATATGGTCGAAGTACTGAATGGCGGCGGGGCAAAGCCTGTCGAGAAACTCAGGTGAATTGCAGAAAGCCCTGACGACTTCTTTGCGGTAGGTCTCGACGAAGGCGGAGCCCACGGCGGACTTTAGAAATGACTTCCGGCCCTGCACGGTGCCGATATCCCTCTCGAACACAACCTCATCCTGAGCCTTCTCGAGGTCGGCCTTGAGCTTCTCGTTCTCATGGACAACTTTAGCGAGCTATTTATTTTCTTGATTAAAAAAGAATAAAAAATACTAAAATTCATATTTTTTATGCTCTATAAATAGAGACTATATTTGATAGGTTTGAAACATAAATGAAATTTTAAATAAATAAAAATAAAATGAATATATTAGGTTGTGTTGGGTTGTGGATAAAGACAATTTGAGTTGAAGGCTTGAATTTGTAAGTGGGAGAAAGTGGAATAATTTTTAAGTATTAGGTTGGGTTGAGTTGGGTCATTGATAAATATGGTCTAAGGCATGCTACAATATATGGCTTTACAAGGTTGCTTTATCAATTTCATTTATCAATTCCAACATAAAAACAATTAAGCAACCCTGCATAACTCGGACAGATCGACGCAGGCCGAGCATGAAATTCTCTATCTTCTTCGCGATAACCGATTTGCCCTCTTCTACAAAGCACTAGAATTTTTGATTTGGGGATTGAATTATCGTAGCCTATAGGAATTTTTTACAGATGGCTTAAGGGCATCTTTAATAAATAAAATTGTCATGTTGGAATTAATAAATAAAATTGATAAAGCCACCTCATAAAGTCACATCAAATTGTGGCATGTCTTATGGCACCAGTGTCATAGAATTTCTGGTCAACAAAGAGCTAATTGTACCTTGTGATTTGTGTCTTGTGATTACTATATAATAAGCAACATAACAATTTAGATTGAATCAAACATATCATTGTTTTGGCTTACTTCTTATCCCAAAATAATACTACTATTACTTAATTGTCATTT
>CACSLK010027752.1:11201071-11211351 GCA_902706635.1 Striga hermonthica | reverse complement strand
CAGGACGACGAGACGAAGAGATCGCCGTCGAGATCGCCGCCAGCCGCCGCCGGACGTGCAGCCATGCGCCGCCGGAAGGGAGCAGCTGCCGGAGCTTACTCGCGCGTGTGAGAGCGCGTGAACCATCCGATTTCCGATCGGTCAACGCCGTTGACTTCGCCGTGACGCCAGCTTTCCGGATTGGTCAAGTTTGTTCGATTCCGAGAAGATTTGATTTGCGGTCAACTGTTCGGGCCAGCCAGATCTACATAAATTTTAAGNAGTAAGTTTTCTTCATCAAACCTTTAGATCCGCTGCGCATAGGTTTATGTTGAATGTTTGTCCGTGATTTGTGCATATCGAGATCCTCATATGTCCCAACAGTAGTAACATGGATGGTGACATGGCCAAATTATATCCAAGGGGAGATGATGTTATCTACTTGATTACTCTGTTCGGCTAACGTCTTCAGGAAGCTCAAAGGATTTCTGTATTGTACTGAACATACCCCTTTTTTTTTTCTTTGCCATAAAATCTGGAAAATTTCTAGTGTTGTTCCACAAGTTACAAAATTTACCTCAAATAAATTATGAGGCCCTTCCTCTAGCGCCATTGTTGATGCTCGAAAATGTCAACAATAGAGGGTGAACCGTATACTAAATTGTATACTCCGTTCAATCATCATGAATAGATTTGCTCTAGAAATATGGGTTGAATAGATGCTCTATTCATGACTTTTTTTGAGGAAAACATATGAATAATCTGTCCGAAAAGGCAGAAACTCAAAGATGAAGATGAAGTTTGTTTTTATTGATAATGCCTTTGAGAAAAGAATGTCTCCCCCTTTCTCTCTTACCAGATCCCCTTTCGATTAGGTGGGATCCTTTCCTTATTCATAAGATCTCACAAGTACATCTCGTATCTTTAATATATGGACCTCAATTATTGTGCAACAAAATAATATAAATGATATTTTAATGTGTTGTATTTTATCAATTGTAGCCAAATTGGGTATCATCACTATCCGCAGGAAAAAATGCACTAGAATTTTGAACGTGAAGATGATGGGCGATTCGGTCTCGAAGAAGAGAACTTAAAATTCCGCGTGATTTATTTCTTGATGGGCCGATGATCTCAATTTGGCTAGATGAATTAATCATGGATTTTGGGCCAACATTAAATAAAATGGGCCAATTACAAATTTGGACTGGAATTTAATCTCACAAAGTGCCATAGCAATTGGTGTTGGAATTAAATTCCAATTGAGCCGAGATTTATATCCGAGGAATATCGAACAATTCGATTGACGAGGAATAATAAATATAATAACATGACTTATTATATTAATTAGATTACATCTATTTAAATAATAATAAGTCTAAACAGAAGGATGTCGAGCAATAATATAATATAGATAATTGGTTCAAATAATATAATGCAAATAAATAATAATGCAATAATAAATAATCCCAATAATATCCATAAACAACCGGGGCATTACAAGGCTTATACGAGCAACGTTTCCTAATGACATGGCGCCATATTTTGCAACTTTTCACTAAAACAAGTTATATAATCCTTCAAGCTTTTGTCTGCGCCTTGTACAATGTTCGTAATTGATTATTTTTGTACCATCCACATTTGTGATCCTATGAAAAGAGCTCGAAAAGATTATTTCAACTGCAGCAAGTATGGATCGGATGGGGAAGTAGGTAGTGGTACCACCTCTGTGCTTTCATCCCTAATGTCAGGAAGAACATTCAGCATCTGAGTGCGTCTTGGGCTCCATGCAGGTCCATCTAGTAATTGGAGTATGAGGTGTGCGTATAAGTCAGATTTACCATCATTCAGTCTAATCTGGGGCATCTTGATATTTTCTAGAAATGGTTCGTGCAAGATATTGGATGACAGGGGCTACGCCGAGTCAGTAGAAGGGTCTTCTATTCGGTCACGTGAGGGTGAAGTTGTTCACCTCGAGTCTTTTTGATGAGCCTCGAGAATGGCCAGTCTTTTCGAAAGATTTTTCATCTCCTCCTCGTCATTCACGACCGATTGTCTTTTAAGTATCTTTTGCCTACGATCTACTTTGGCTTGCTTCTTTCCCAAGTGGGCAAACACCGAGCGTGTTATGTGGCGTGTCATGGAATCGGTGACCGATTTACTGTTGCCCGTTTCTTTCTACTTCGTGTTTCTGGTCATCTTTTTCTTTGGGCTTCTGGTAGGGTTATCTGTAGATTACGAGGTTTTTTTTTTTGCGTCGCCGGCCCTTTATTGTTTTTCAATATCGTGGTAAGGTCCTCTTTTGCTAGAGTTTTCGGCACCTGGGATGTCGATGGCCGGATATGTGTCATAGGTGTGAAAATCCCTTTATAAACTCTGGATTTTTTAAAAAGCAGTGAAGTTGGTGGTAGGAGAGTCTTGTCGAGTTCCTTCTCCCTATGAGATCTCACATCCTTCTTGATGACTAGACGTTGACATGGTGTTTTACTTATGGGATGATGCCTCTCCTTCGAGCGCCAATTGTTGTTGTACGAAAATGTAACAACCAAAAATGAATTGTATTCTAAACGGAAAACTTAGTTCAAATGGAACGAATAGGCTATTTTCTAGTGTTCTTGTACGAATGGGAATGTTGTTTGTAATATTTGTAATTATTTTATTAATGAGAAGAATATTCTCTGTCATTAAATGATGCTTCTCCTTCCTTTTATAGAAACCAAGTCTTTGTTTCAATCCATCTTTGGATTTTCATTTGTCGTTTTATTTTCTAGATATCCGTAAGATATTATGGCACAACAACATTTAATGCTTAGTACTTTAATACAAACATGATCTCCAGTTCTCGACACATGTCCGGAGAGATTTTACACCCTTGGATTGCAAACCTCGTGTCCCATCAGCTATCAATGGATATCATACGAATAATAAATGATTGGATTCGTATGATTCAAACATTCGTCCACATCTATTCGTCCGATCCGTTCGTATGATTGTAGTAATATGAATCCGTTCTACCTGTTTGTACCGTTTTTCTTCTTCGATCCCCGCTGAGCACGAACTTAAGCAAGCTGCAAACGACTCGACCTATATCTTAGTAATTCCGTTTGCACTCCATAAAGATGATAACATCCTAAACTATCAATATTTTCTCCAAGCTTCTGCATGTACCACTTCCTTGTTTTTCATCGACTTCAGCCACGTTTGTTTTACGAGATAAGATTAGATAAAAATTAATATGTAGTGGATGAGTTGTAATGTCTAGATAAAAATAAACTTGCATTTGTTACCCTAGATTGATGGTGCAGATTAAATTATATATGTTAAACTCGGGAAATGCTATTGTCCCATTACGGAACATTTCGTTGGGATTTGTAACCGTTAGATCATCATATAACCGTTAGGGATAGTTGATTTAATGGTTACAAACCCCGACGGAATAGTTCCGTAACGGGACGTAGCATCCCCCGTTAAACTCATTCCATCTTTTGGAATCCAAGATAAATCTAAGGACATAAATGTGATATTACTTTTTACCCTCACAAGAGATGACAAAATTTCGAAATAACTACATTCTATTTACATGGAATGTCACGTGTTGGCATTTTTAATTTTTGATTTATTTTTTGGTTTTACAACCAAATTTCACGTAGAAATCAACAAAATAAGAAGAGCCATGGAAAAGCAACTTTGAGCTCATTCTTAAAAAAAAATAAAGAATTTCATATGCTGAGCAGTCAACCTAAAACACAACACAATAAGAGAAGACATGGAAAAGTTACATGCATTTCTACACTTTAAAAAATCTACAATATATGATCCTAACATGCTCAAGAAAACTAGAGCAAACAACACAAACTGCCCAAAACAAGGCTCATCCGAAAAAAAAATATCTTTAATCTAACACTACAAACCCTTCCGGACTCTTGGTCGACAACCGCTGGAGAAACTTGTAGACCCCCAACACAAAAAATTCGCAGCGGACAACCATTTGAGAAACTTGTACAACCTTTGTTTGATTTGTGCAAAATCGAACAAATCCAAATATCACCATATCCTTCTCTCTTCTGCCTCCGACATCGAGAATCACCTCGACAGACTCTACGCTGGCATCAGCTTCCGTGCTCTGCTCTCGTGCGGTGCTTCTTCCTCCAATGCCGCAGCGGAGGCCCAAGATCTGTCGCTCAAATGGCCAAAGACAGAACGGTTTTTTAATTTCTTCTCCGACGTTGTAGAGCCCCTTTCGTTTTATATGATATTTCGTGTTTATTTATTTAATCATGTGCAATGATATAATTGTTTGTTTTTATTTTATTTTATTATTTTCTTGAATTTTAATTATTATGTGCTCGTTTATTATATGTGATTATTTCATGTTCAATTATGTGCTTGCTCGTTTGTTTTTACTTATATGTGATTGCCCGTGTAATGCCCCGTTTATTTATGGATTTATTTGGGTTTATTGTTTATATGCATATTTATTTTTATTTGAATTAATTGCCTATATTGTTAAATTGTTATGTGCTTAATTGTGTCTAATTATTACGTGAATTATTTTGTTATGTGATAATTGAGAATGAATTAGAATTATTTTAGATATTAAATTTATCGTTCGGCGACCTTCGATTATATCGGGTAGAAATTATTTTCAGTCCGTTTCAATCCATTTCGGTGCTTTATGTCTGGAACTTGGGTTTAATTTTCGGACCTCCTTAGCTATATAAATTGGTGCGTTTAACTTCGAAATTCCAGCCATTCTGATATTTAATATGGCCCAATTGAGATTCACTTACCTATGGCCCATTTGAGCCTTTATATTTAATTCATTTTGGCTCAGTTAAATGTTTATTTTGTGGCCCAATTTAACTCAATCAGATCCATCTTCTTCTTCCCACGACCGAGTTCGTCGTTCAAAATCTGTTGCGACTTCTTTGTGATAAACCTTGCACGTTCTCTCGTCCTTCTTATATCTCGGCCATAGGGAGAAGACCTCAACAGAAAAATAAGTAACTCATCTTCACCATCGTCTCATCTCTCTGTTCGCGGCTTTAAAATAAAATATCCTGTGCGCACCTTCTTCTTCTCCGGCGAGTTCTCCTCCCTGTTCGCCGAGCAAGCTGTCGCTAGCGTCCCCTCGTCACAACAGCGTGTTCTATAGTTGAGGTTGAGCCATCTGTTGGAGTGAGAACCGGCAACCATCACCGTCTGCCATTCTTTCTGGCAGGCCGTTCGCAAGCAGCTTCTATCCGATTCCATCGCCGGCGGTCTTGTCATTTTCCGAGCAGCATGTCTCAACCACAAGCTGTCGCCATCATCCGATCACTCTGTCATCACCAAATCTGTTACAAGCAGCAAGTCGATCATCACCATCGCCGATCATCATCTCTCTCGAAGCCATCGCCACCGTTATGCTCTTCCAGCCCCGGCTGCTCCTCCGCGAGCCCTCCGCCGGTGAGAACTCCCATCGCTTCCCTCATTGTTGTCCATCACGTCAGGAATTCCTCACCACCGGCGAGTCCCAGCTACTGCAACCCGCCATCGTCGCGAATTTCAACCTCCCAACCAGCAGGTCCCCGTTCCCGATGACAAGTCCCAGCAACTCCGTCGCCATCACTGCTCGCTGCGGCCGTCGTTGTTAGGCTCTATTCTGTGCAACCACAGCCCTTTTCTGTGTTGAGACTCAAGTACTTTCGGGTCCCGTCGAGTCCCGACGGAGTGTCGAACGTAGCCGTTAAGTCCCGTCATGTTCCGTCAGAGTGTCGAACCAAGCCGGCGAGTCCCGGCGTATTTTCTTTCCGTTGCTCTCGCTTGTCTCTGCTCGCGTGATCCAACCCCTGTCCCGAGTCCCATTCGAGTCACGAGAACTGCATCCCGGCAGCACAAACGTCTCCTTCGTGCGTCCCTTGTTCCAGTTCGATCGTCGTACGTCGAGCCTCGGTGATTCTGTTTCTCGCAGTACTGTCGTCGGGACCCGTTCGTTGCTGTCCGACCTCCGCTGATCACCCGCACAGCTTTAGAGCGAGCCGAAGATTAGCCGTCGAGCTCCGTCGGTGAAGCTGTTTCAGCCCCGTTTTGATTCTTTCATTCGAACGATTCCCCAGAACGGTACCTAGGCTTGAAATCTATTTCGTTTGATGTCGTAATTTGTGTTATTGTGTTATATTACGTGCTAAGTTGCTGAACGTGTGAAATACAAGTCAATTCCGTGCTTTGGATATGTTATTGTGCCGTATATTGAATTTATATGCGTTTTGGATAACAAAGTGATTGCCGTCACTTTGGTTTATTATCGAACTGAGTTTTGAATGGTATTTTTTGTAGAAATCCTGGAGTTATAGGTACTTGGAGTTGTCCTTGATTTATTGGTATTGGTTTGAAGTCGTTTCGATGTGTATATCATGACTTATGAATTTTCTAAACTGAGCATGCTGCTGAAATGTAATTAATTCAAGATAAATTTTGTGATTGTCCGAATTCTGTGATATTTCCCACGTGATCTTCTGTGATGGTTTTGTAAGTCGTGTAAAATTTTCAAGTCGAAACTCCATGTGTAGCTATTTTAATTAAGTAAATCGGTTTCTGGTCAGAATTTTGTAAAATTCATTAAAAATCGTACACTTTGAGCTGAAACTTTTAAGAGTATGTTATTTCGTGGTATTCTGTGTTGTGTCAAAATTTTGCAATAAAATTCTCTGTGTAGCTATATGAACTACTAACTTCCGAATTTTGCATTGTTTTTGCTTAAATTATTTAAAAATGCTTCCAAATGAATTTAGGGTTGAAACTTGGTGAGATTATGTGTTTTTGTATGCCTTGTGATATGGTAAATTTCAGGTTGATTGGTTGTGTCTAACTCCAGATTCTGAATTTTGTTTTATTTTGGAGTCTTAATTCTCGGTTATCCATTGTTTAGGTTCGGATTGGATTTTATTAATGTTGGCATGATTTATATATATTGCCTGAGGTATATTAGTTGTGTTCGGGTCTAGTAGTCACTCCAAAGTACTTAACACACGAGTCACTTAGTTGATATGATTTCGGCTAAGTATATGTGCTTGTGTGATGTGTTGTATTGGATATTCAGGTGATAGCCTATCATAATTGTTGTTGGTACTTCGAGCTGAACTTTTGCCATAATTACTTCAACTCTGTGGTTGGCCATATCTCGGTATCCAGGTGGGTGTTATTCGAAATTGTCTATGCATTTAATAATAATTTCTTTATTTATGTGGGTATGGTCAATGTATGCATGTGAGCATGTAATCTTCGATGTGAGCTGTACCAACCGTCGAACGGTTATCCTCGTAGCTATAGAACGTACCCTACAAGGGTAATCTCCACGTTTGTCCTTGGTTAAGGACCACGTCATCTGTAAGACCTTGGCAATGTGCCATGACCGGTGATGGATATCCTGTCTCAGCACTAGGTGCATGCTGTGACGGTTGAGCCTTCTGCTATTTGGGCACCCCATTTATGTTTGTCGAAAGGCATACGAGCAGCAGTCTGTTGTTATAGGTGTGCACATGAGAATTACTTTGGTTAGGAGATGGGATGTTTATTGATTATGTTCATACTGCGACCATGCAATTTAATTTCTCGTACTTTATTATTGTTCATGTGCATAGTAGTGAGCACTACAATTCATCGTGCTCACTCCCACCTGCTCTTCATGGATGCAGGTTAATCAGGTGTTGGCTGACGAGACAAAAGATGAGTGGTGTTGGTCTTTGACTGACTTCATTTAGTTTATTCCGCAAGTTAGTAGACTTGGATTTATTTATGATTATTTATGACTTGAGAACTTTGGTATTTATGATTTATGACTTTGGGATTTTGAGAACTTTGAATTGGGAGATGTTCCCTTATGAATAATTTGGATGAACTTGGGATTTATGAAAATATTGGATTTATGTTTTACGTTATTTATGTGATTTAAGTTAAGTAGCGCCTTCTATTCATTAAAATATTTTGAAAAAAATCTTAAGTTGGCTTTTTGAAAAGTCCTTGACTTTCGTCAAATAAAAGTGGTGCGTTGCAGTTTGGTATCAGAGCCAGTCTGCGTTTCTGTAGATGGTTAATGTGATTTATGTGCATTTATGAATATATGAGCATACGCATTGACCACTCGTCTTCATCATGCCGCACCGCTTGAGGTATGGGAGTCATAAGTAATATTGAGATTACTTATGAAATGATTGTTAATTATTTATGTGCTATAATTCAGGGCTTAGGAATTTATCCACCTATACTGAATTTTGATGAACTCCAGAGACCTTTGTCTCGTGCTAGAATTGTGCAATATATATATTAGTATTGTGTCGTGTTAACCTCAGGCTTTGGCAGTTCTTTAGCTAAAAGTGATGCTTAGTGTTTATATATATAAAAAAAGGTGCTGCTTAGTGTCTTCAGGTGATGACCATTCGTAAATCATCTCGAAAGAGAAGGGTGTAGGAATCCGAATAAGTCCCTAGGGAATGGGAGTATTCAGAGAATCAGGACCATTATCGATAGCAGGACTAATCGGTGATGACTTGAACCGACTGTGGAGGAAGTTAATCGTGGACTCGTCTAGCCACATCAATTTTGTTATTTTTTCCTAAGTTTTTGCTTTCTCGAAAACCTTGCAAACCTACATTTATTTTCCTTTCGCCTGGCAGATAGTTTTGAATTGTGTTTGAGACTCCTTTATTCTGCTCAATTTCCGTATTTTGGAATTTTGTTTGCCTTCTCTTCCTTTGCATGGGATGAGATTTCGGATGGATTTAAACATTTTAATTCTTTGATGATCCTTATCTTGTCTTGTAAATTTGAGAATACTTGCTATGTTATGCCTCGATTTCGATATGTAGTTGGGGAATCGAGAAGTGTTTCTCCACCTTAAAAGATTTTGAAAAAAAAATCTTGTTAAGGAGGGTAGCCGTGTCTGGTGCAAGCACATCGCGAAGTGCAGAGTCGTCTTCGCTTTTGATATTCTTCAATAGTAATCTTTGGAAGCTAATTTAGGACTGCCGACATAGTTAGTACTTGACCAAGAACTGACGTGACGGCCGACACTGTTAGTCGGAAGAGTCGAGTGAGCTAAGCGTTTCATTCCTCGGTAGCGACAACTGTGATGGAGATTACTCCAGGCTGAGGAATCGATCCTCATTCCTTTTGGGAAGTTTTCCCTTCCTCCATCGTTGATTGTTCGATGGAGATTGTGTGGATCAGGGAAGGTGGTGGACTTGGAACTCGGTTTATGCTTTATTAAAGATTTGAGACCCTTGGAACTGTTGAAGTTGTTCTATACCTATATGATGTAGGAAATCATTTTGATTAAACCCCAAATTGTTGTCGTTCGAAATTTTTTGAAAACACTTTTGCCTCCCAATTACCTTGGAAATGTTTACATTTGATTTGGAGAAATTCTTCTCAATACCTCGAACCTAAAGTCGGCCCTGGCCGGGTGTAGCCATGCGAAGTGGTGGCCGAGCACGCATGTCCGTGTTGTGAGACGTGAGGCTAGTGCACAACCGACCTTTGACTCGCACGCGAGCTGCAGCCACCATCACCGGACGCCACACTCACCATGCCAGTACGTACGGCCAAACCCTGACCTTGCAGTTGGTCTCCGAACAGGTACACACCCGCATCCCAGCACCCCACATGTGCAACGTTAGCGAGTGTGCCACCTCTTGGGGGACAGTACATCGACCCAGACCGTCGATTTGTTTCTGAACCATTCGAGCAATTTCTCGTACCCAATGTATTTGGAACCCCTTGAACATTGTCTTCTGAACCTTGAATCGAGAGATTCAAGTTCCACTGAACCAATGTATGAATTCTCCAAATCACTTAATTCTCGATTAAGTGAGTTTTGTTGATTATTGCTTAGCCGCATGAAGGATGTCCCTCGAGCTGGCAGAAATTTGAGGTGCTGCATTGTCGAGCGGAGTCTCGAGTCTCGATTGGAGACTATGTAATCACCGTCGAATTGATGTTAGTATAAATGTCTTTCTAAAGGTCACACCCCTGAAGGGTGTGGTTCGCTTCGGGAAGAAGGGGAAGCTTCGGCCTCGCTATATCGGACCCTTTCAGAATCTCGCATGAGTCGAAGACTTGGCCTACCGGTTAGCTTTACTGCCTGTGTTGTCGGAGTGTATGACTGTTGGGTTCTGTTAGGAACTTCAAACAACATGCACAGTATTGAACTCTATCGAAATAAATCCTAATGCAGCGGAATCTATAGTTAGGATATGGACGTTTACCTTTTAAAATTTTTGCCGACTCTGAGACGATGTAGAGTACCGTTAGTGAAGTTCGTC
>CACSLK010027752.1:11112072-11128282 GCA_902706635.1 Striga hermonthica | reverse complement strand
TTATGTATTTTGACAAAATTGTAATTGCAATATTAGGAAATTAGCATATAAAATAAGGAGTCTGCTAAAATGGAAGTGAAAGAAAACGACCCATCAAGGAGTTAGTGTGCCATTGGGCCCCCAAGCAAAAGCAGGAAAACAAATGGATTGGGCTGAATGCCAAGGGGTTAGGGTTTTGTTTTATCTGCAATTTAAGAAAAGAAGAAGAAGCTGCTATTGACAAGTACATGGATCGTGTAACTACTTTAAACAATGCGCAAATGGACTTAGTTTTTAACTAAAAAATAGCATGGGATTCTCATCGGCTATTATCTAATAAAAATAACCAAATAGTAAAAAAATAACCCAAATACCCAAGAAACTACTTACAATTGGACAGTTCGGGGTGTAAACGAGCCAAATTGTGCTTGAGTTTGGCTCATTTATTAAAATTAACGAGTTAAATTATACAAAATTATATTCAGGACTTAATCCCCCAACAAAATAATTAAGCGAACAAGTAATCTCAGAAGAGAAAGCTCCTATAACTTTCTGCTCGGCCATCTCCCTCAGCAATAGGCGACCAACACATAAAAAATTGATGAACATAGGGATGACTAGTAGGTGCAAATTCCGTGCTCGAAGTCAGGAAGAAAGTCCAATCTCGAAGTCAAGAAGAAAACCCAAGTCCAAGACGAAAAGGAAAAAATCCAACTTCAAGTCATGGCGAAAATCCGACCTCTAAGATCTGGGGGGACACACTCCATGGCGCACTTTGTCTCAGAAGACAATAAAATAATGCTACTTGCAATATGATGATGGCCGATGAGACATTGATGGTCGATGGGACATGTCCACCAACTATGCGAACCTACGGTCTGTGGCATGTCCTCATCAAAGGTCCGTCAATCGGCATTTAATGACCGATAATCATCATTTAAGATCAATCATGCATCATTTAATGCTTGTTATTCCAAATCACTGTGAAACATGGCTTGGTGAATAATAAAAGAGCAATGACCAGCGATGTTTAGTTTTATATAGTCCTAGGTTTCAGTTGTGGTGGGCAAGGGAGCAACGAGTTTAATACATGCAACATAATAAGAAAAGAACTGGGAACAAGCAAAGAAACGCAAGAATCATTCGCAGTAAATTCAGGCAACTCAACCTAAAGGTCCGACCTCGAAACTCACAAAGGCCGATCTCATTCAAACCTAAAATTATCTATTCTTACCGCAAAATTTATTTTTATTTTAGGATCATATCTTTCCGATCCATAGTTGATTCTTGATTAACCAGTGTTCTAAAAGTCGCTAGGCGCTCGATCAGCGCCTAGCGCCTTGAGTGCCTAGGCGGCGCCTAGTCGGGGCCTAGAAATCAATATCAGATACCTTAATCTTTATTTATTTTAACTACCTACAAAATAAAATTATCTCAACATATAATAGTTCGACACACCTAAGTCCAAATAATAAAATTAATATTTTTTTTAAAGAAAACATGAGAACAAGCTTATTTAGTTACCTTATAGCTTCATACATTCATACAAGTTTGGTCAAGTAGGACAGACCTTTTTAGTAATAAACATTTTATTCGAAGCTAGATCAATCCATATGTTACGATAGAGATATACAATAAGGATATGAGCATCATTATCAATTAGTTTTTTCCAAACACTTTTATTATATCCACTAGTTTTTTAGTCATAAACTATCAATTACAAGGTTGAAATCCACTTATAAACTATCAATTAACATATTATCTACAAGCTAACTTTTCGACAGAGTTGTCAAATATAGCCTTAATGAACCGGTCTTAGTTCATCAAACGAACTGAGCAAGCTCACAAATTGCTCGTTTCACTTGAGAGAGAGAGAGACCATGCACGATTGATTCAAACTAACCTATGTTCATAAGTAGGCACCATTTTGGCTGAACCACAAAATAATAGCATCCTATCAACTAGATATAGCCAAATCCCGGGCCGGGCCCGACTAGTCTGGTCTTCGGGCTAAAAGACGACCCTGAATCGGTCCTTACTAGCCACATCCATTGTATGCTCGGGGAACTGGAATTTGTTAGAATCCAATTCTCACAAAACAGCTGATAAAAAGGTAGAACCAAATGACAAAATAAACCACAGAACATAAGAATAGCATCATAAAATAGGGGAAAAAAAAAAGTTAAAAAATCAACAATTTTAGGATTCCATTGCTTTTTCAATATATTTTTTTTTTCTTTTCCTTTTGTCCTTTTTTTAAGTAGAAAAAATCGTTACAGAAAGTGTACACCACAAGTCATTAGCCAAACATGTACAAGATCTCCATTGATCAAACACCCAGAACACCACATTTGAAAACCATATCCATCTACAGTAAAAATTCATTTTTTTTTTTTTTCAATTTTCATTTTTTTTCCTTCTATTCACAATAGTGTACACACTACATTTGTAGCAACCTGCTGTGACAGTAACATAGCTCACATTTCATTGGAAATAACAATTTACTCCACACATCGTATAACTTCCATGTTTCGAGCAAAATAGCAATGTTCATTGCCAGATGAAGCCATCTAACCTGCAACCACAAAAAGAAAACGATCGGACTTTTTCGGAGCATAAGCCTAGCGAGATAAACCAATTCACACACGTGCAAAGTAGAAATGCTCGTTGCAAAAAGATAGCTCGGGGGTATTTTTTAATTAGCCCAAAGCTCAAGGGTATTCTTGGTAATTAAACAAAATAATGAAGAAAAAAAAAAACACCCACCTTCTTCAGAGAAATCAAACATGCCGCCAATCCACCCTTCTTCCTCTTCGGCTTTGTCATCTTCACGATGGCTATTATTACTTCCACCAGTATCATTCATTTCATCATTCACAGACTCGCCACACTCGAGCTTATTACAGTACCCTTCCTTGAAAAACTGTGCGAAATCTACTTCTCTTTTCTCGGTTTCTAAAGGCATGAGAACGTCCGAACCAGAGTCGGTTTTGTCGACAACATTTAGTGGTGGGAGTTCGTTTTCTGGTGAGAATGACCTGCTGATGCCACCATTGTCAACGAGGAATTTTGCATTGGGAGCGTTTTCCGGGGGCAATGGCATGGCAATGGGTCTCGATCTTGGGTCGGCTAAGGGAACTTTGAGATTTATGCTCTCGTCTCTTGCTGTGACTTTTAACTCTGTCGGGGTATGGACAGGCCGTACTGGAGATCTGACAATGCTCATGTGATCCAAGTCGAGCAGATTTTCCATTTGCCTAGATGATCCTGATGAAAAAGAATGAGTTTGGTCAAAAAAAAATGTTTAAGAACTGATACCAGTTGAGCAAGAGCGAACTTGGGCAAACATTAGGCAGAATAAAACAAAATACAAACATTTTTACAATGAAGAATATTTCATTTTTTTTTTTAAGCCTGGTTTGTTTATGCAAGTTATCTATAGTAATTCTCAAGTCTCTGAAGCAACTCAACATGCTCATAACAAGAACAACTAAGAACCTCAATCATTTCATGGAAATATATAGAAAGAGAATTCTTGAGGTTAAAATGTATTACCTCCTTCTGAGCTTTCAGTCGAACTAAATGACGGTGGCTTTGAATGACATAAAATACTGGCTTCGTTGGTTTTTTCTCGAGCTTGACATCTAATGGTTGAACTAGTATTTTTACCTTCAGAAGGTATAGATCTGAAAAAACACCAAGCAATATGCAAATCGGAAGACATAAAAAGTAAAAAAAAAAAACGCTTAATATATAATATAAGTTATATGCCAGCCAACCAAACGACCAACATGGAAAATGGCATGCATCTCGAGTTAAGATGAGGAGTAACAAACTAGAATTCAGCACTAGCAGCAATACCACTTTAATGTGCCTATACACTTTCCAACGAATATTAGGCAGCAGTGTGCAGAAAATGAACCACTCAACTGACTGCTTGAGGTCGAAACAAAATAAATAAATGGTGGTAACATTTTTCTAACTATATGATACGAGATTGAACTCTGCAAAAATAGTTTGATAGATTGCTTGCTTAATTCAGATGACATCAGCTTTAGCATACATTCATTCCCCTATCACACTTTGAACAATCTTTAAGAACAAATAATGAATAACAAAATGATTTCAAAATAAAAGGCAGAAGTAAGATATTCACCGCTCGGTCCAGCCAGATCTTGCTCTAGGGAAGTTGTCGAATATTGGCAACAAATCCTTGTGCTTCATCTCAATTTCATGCGAAAAAACCATCTCAATCTCAAACTCCCCATCGGAATAACACTCACCACTAGGAGGTTCCATCACATGAAAATGCATCTGAATCAAACCAGCAGCTTGGTTTAAATAAAGCAATCCCAACTAAAAAAGGAAATCGACAAGTTTAAGCAAAAAATACCTTCGACTTTTGCCAAATCGGTAATCTGCAGGAGTTGATCTGCACTTCAGCATTTGACAGGTACCAGTGTGACTTATCAGCGCACTTCAGTGAGTTATTCTTAACCAACTTCTTATCCCCAGAAATCGAATTATCCCCGAAAACCATTTTGGTCTCGTCCTCAATCTCGGCATCAATTTTTACATCCAAAATACTACCAGAAATACACTCCTCTCTCTCCATATTATCCATTCTCCTGCACACATCCCACCACTGCACGGGCTCTACTTTCACCCTCAACTCCTCACTTTGTGGGTTGGCCGACGACAAGTATTCACCCTGGCTCTCAGTCTGTTCAGGCCCCACTAAAGAATACATAATTTCATGCTGAACCACAAAGCCTGATGGAGTATAGACTAAGATGTGTTCCAATGAGCTCTTGATGGACTTAACATCAGCTGAGTTAGTATTGTGGAAAACTGCAGCAATGGCTCCAGACGGGACCCACAACTTACCCACCATTGAAGCTGCAGCATTGCTCACTGAATTAAGCAGACCAGAGTCGTTGCATTTTATCCTGCTCACAACAGAGGGGGTGCAAGTAGGCGGCGGCAAAGGGTGTTGCTCGTTTATTGCAAAAGAAGAAGTGGACCACCATGGTGTGGTGGAGGCTAGACACAGAGAGGTACCCCGGCCAGGAGTATAAAGTGTTTGAAAGCCATCATCACCACCAAAGGGGGACAGAACAAAGATATGGCAAGTTCCCCTGGTTGATACAATCGCAATCCACTGGCTATAATGGCTGAAGCAGATATCTTGGATAACCTGATGAATTCAAGAATGTTTGGACATTCTTAGACGTGATGGTATTACAGAACAATAATAATAACAACAACAAAAAAGCACAGCGCACATATGTACTTACAGCACTGGTTATACCACGATAGAGCTTGTAAAGATGCACATACGAAGTGCTCCAGTCACCAGAGCCAGACCCACCGCATTTATTACACGGCATGATACGGAATATATTTATGTTATTTCCATGTATGGAGGCAGTAACCAACAAGGTCCCACTTGGGTCGAAACATAGAGCAGATATTGGACTCGTATGAGCCCTGAATTGTGATACAATCTCCAAGGAAATGAGGTCCTTTACAACAATCTGTAGTTGACAAAAAATGACCAAAGAAAATGATTTTCTGACAAAGTTACTAAATAATCTATCCGTAAGCATACTCAAATTAGAAACTCTCAAATCAGGGCATCTTTCTCAAGTCTCAACAGAGAAACCAATAATTATATAGATGAATTATCCTAATTTTCACGTACCACACCAGCATTCTCTGGTTCAGATGCTGCTAGCTTCCCAGCTTTCCATCCGGGAGAGCTAGGACTGTCAGGAAGCAACTCCGGATAGTACTTTGATAATTTCTTGTATCCTATGTCCCCCAGCGTCAGTAACCCAGCTGCTAAGTTTCTGCTGGATTCAACGGCATACCGAGCCATCACTGAGCTACTGCCTGGGGATGTTGACGGGCTAACACTAGAGGCAAGGGTCTTCGGGCTCACCCGACCCGTGTTTAACAGAAATGGACGATTAGGAGGATATGCCAGCCACCTCGATCCCACAGCCATAGGACCATAACCTGTGTTGATTCCAAATCCACCTTGATCTCCGACACGAGGCACAGGATAGGTCACAACGATGAACTTTTTCTCAAGAGTAAGGGTATCGAAGCAGTAAATCTGCTCAACAAATAAATAAAGAAATTACATATTAACCATCTGCTTAACACATATGAAACCAATTATCACTCTCATCTTATCTGCAAGGATTCTCATTCTAACATTTGAAATGTGAACCTAAACATAAGAAAACGATCTGGTTGGTAATTTCAGTACTTGTTTCATTTACTTGAAGGTAGGCCGACTTAAAAGATAATACCAAAACTTAAAATGCCAATGCCACACTTGTCAACGGAAAACAAAATGAAGAAGATACCGGAAAGAGATAGGAAAAGTTGCAACTTAGAATAAGGATGAATAATAGATAGATAATACAGATCAAGTATATATACTTGACTCACTAATTTGTTGTGTCGTATTATGTTAAAGGAGGTCCATACGAATAATAGCTGCTTGATTCTTTCTCCTTTACGTTCCTCCTACCAACTGTAATATTAAAGACTTCACACCAATTATTTTCATCTCAATTGGTACTTACTTGTTCTTCAAGACCAATAGCCACTACTCGAGGGCTGCATCTAACCATAAGCACTGGTGACTTGAAATCAATAACCTTTACATATTCGTTTGTTCTCATCGAGTAAAATCGAACAGAAAGAGGGGGATCCAAAAAATTCCCACTTGATGACTCTGGTGAATATCTAGCAGGCCCTTGGCCAGTATATTGGAACGAGGTGATTCTTTCGTCCTCGTTCCCTCCAATCACCACCAGTATAGGATATGGCAATTTGTACTTTCTAGAACCATCACAATCTGCTGGAGATGGAAGCATCTGTAAGAATGTAACTGGTCCATCACGTCTGGACACGAGTTCACTTAAACCAGAAGCATCCTCAACATCAAAGACCTGGAAACCCTTTAGATAACCAAGTAATAGGACACGCCTGAAGGCAGATGAACCAAGCTCTACTTTGTCAAAGCCAGCCCATAATACCTGATAAATCAAATTCAAATGTATATCAACAATATAAGAACCTGAACCAACAGCATGTTTTGGTCAAATCAGCACTGCAACCATTCGTAAATCGGTATGAATGCATGAAGCTTATGCTACATAACGAAAATCATAAATGATATTTCGCCTGGCGTATCTCAAGTATAGAAAGCCATCTTCTAGATTACACTTGTTTAACATATACAGTTTGCCTGCTGGTGTAAAATAACAGAAACAAATACCCAGAGCATACTGATATACAATGGTTAGTCAGAAAATATGCATAAAGTGGGAACTTGATAATCAAGGAATCAACATATATAATTCATAGGCAACATCTGAAGTTTAGAAATAAGACCTATTCAGATTTTAGTTATTCATGTACAAATTTATCTGGAAATTAGACTCCTTCATTTCCGGAAAGTATTAGACAATTAATAGAAGAAATTAAGCATACATTACAATTCAATCTAAAAAAATCCCCTTGTACTAATAAATACAACAATGATAATACATCAGAATATATAAGTTCAAAAGTTAGAGAAAATGCAGCTAAAACTTCACCCCTTATATATGAAATTGCAAAGGATAAGCATCATCATGATCTTTGAAGTTTACAACTCGTAATGAAATTTTGGCATTAGGTTTCATCTGTAGAGTACTTCTAGTAAATCGAGAACATTAAACACTGAAAATATCTAGAAATGTTATTCTAATTGCACTAAACCTTCACATAATTCTTCCAGGTTGCAAAAATGAACAAACAATTCGACAATAATGTGTAATTGAGAATACCAATGCAATCAATTATGTTAAATGATTAAAAACACATTAGTTACAAAGTAAAAAATAACTATTCCAATAATTAAAATGATCAAGTACTATGAACAACTTGACAATTTTCACACGCTAGCTGCTTTCATTTCCATTAATAACACCAAATCACTAAGCAGAATACTGTCGAATCAAACCAGCTTCAACCACAGCAACAGAGTAAACTATTCCGAAAATATGAAATGATACACTCCCAGAAACATTTCAAATCATACGATGGTTTGTGAAATACGATTTGGAAGGTACCATTCTGATTATACAGTAAACCAAAAATCAACGAACTGGAAAATGTCAGCTCGAGTTCAATCCAAAGAAAGAAACGACCGTGGAAACTAGATAAGGGAGCCAGACATTCCAACCTGCTCTTTCCGATCGTCTCCGGAGGATGAAATGGAGGCGGCGACCGACGCACTAGCAGAGCGCACGGCGGTGCTAGCGTTCGTCGACACCGTCCTGATACAAGACGAAATTATCCGCAACGAATTTGGCAGCAACTTGCTGTTTTTCCCCTTACCTTTCCTCATTTTTTTTTTCAATTTTTCTTTTTAGAAAAAAAGCATCAGATACATCAAACAGAACACACTATCCTTAAACCTCCCCTATCTCAGCCTTTACCAGCCGTCTCCGAGCCGCCGGCAAGGTCCGATTCCGCTCCACCGCCGTCGTGCACCACCGCACAGTCCGACTCGCCTGCCGCGCTTCTGTCGATCATCAAACCCCCACGATCGCCGGAAAAATGGCGAAACAATCGCAGGATTTACGGAATTCTTCCTCTATTTTTCCTTCTTCAAATTAGTTTTCTCCGAATTTTGGGTGAGCCTTTTTTCGTGGAGTTTGACTTGAGAAGCCAAAATGCTTGGTTTTTACTGCCCATGGACTCGGGTTCATATATACACACGCGATTCCCTTCTTTGTGTTGGCTCTGTAAATAAATAATAAATAAAAAATCTATATAGACATAACATTTTTTTTTACTTGTATACAAAAGTTTTACTTATTTTTAAAAAAAAAAAATTTGACATAATTCAATTCATTACAACACAACTCAACTCAAACTCAAATTCCCCAACTTATTTATTAGCTTGTTAAGTTAACAAGCCGAGTTCGAGCATATCACGAGTTCGAACTCGACTCGACTCATTGCTATTGCGTAATATCATTAGTTGATCAGTCGATATTTTATAGAACATTCTAAAAAATATATTGAGAATTATTTTAGTAAAATTTTTCAATTATTTCTATATAATAGATAATATTAATTTTAAAAAAAATCATCTTTAAATTATTACTAGTATTTATCCTGTGCACATGGAAAAAAAATATTATATATTATATGTATGCATGCAATACATAAAATTTTCAATTAAATAATGGATGTATTATATTTTAAATTTTAACTATATGCAAATGTGTAATGTAAATACAAATTATTTGATGTCATAAATTTTAATGGACAATATAATTTAGTGATATAGAGGGACCATATATTTAATTACTTAGAGAAGTACTGCAATTTTTTATTTTATCATTGTTATATCAATTGTCTCAATGATTTTAAAGTGTTTAGTTATGACACTCATGTCAATCAACTAATATTAGATAAAAACCGCTTAAAAATACCAAAAATATTTTATTTTAGAAAAAGTATTTTAAAAAAAAAAAATTGCAATACAATTTTTTATAAGTATGTAACTTACTATTCAATGTAAAATTATAATCAATTAGTGTTAATAGTAATATTATAATCATTTAGTTTAAAATTGTTATTACACTTTATTAATGTAAATATAACGTTTCTACATTAATTGAATAAATGAGCGAAAAAATTATAAAGGTATTATTACTAGCTCCATATATAGATTTGTTGGTAATGCTAGAGAAATGTTCACCTAACCACCGTGGGCACATGTTAATATGTCCACCGCGTAGGTGGTATGCACACATTGGTGATGTATTTTTTTGAACATATTCACATCACCAATGAATGCATGCCACCTACGCAGTGGGCATATTAACATATGCCCACCGTGAATAGGGGAGCATTTGTGGTAATGTTATTGCTTGTCAAGTAGAAAGTGTACCTAAAGCTAATAAGTTTGGTCAAAAACTAGGGGAGCTTAGGGCATAATTGAGTTTTTGGAATTTAACTTCAATAATTAGGATTAGGCGATCTTATAGTCTTATCCAATTCGAAAAGATATTTGGATTTATCAGCCCAAATCAAAAGTTTTGATTTTTTTTTTTTTTTTTTTTTTTGGTAAGAATAAGATATTAATGAAAAATTCAAAGTTCTGGATAAATTTTTTAGATCAAGCTTTGAATATTAAAATAAAATAATCTCAATTATGCTGTTTGTTTTGGTCAATTATGATTATTATTATTTTTTATTTATTCTATAAATAGTCCACAGGTTGTAGACTAGCCTACAGGATTAAAAATATGAATAGAATTAAGAAAATAGCATGATTTAAGTCCAAGTTATTTGTCTGACTTAAATCTATACTTATATAAAAATTCATCTTATTTACTAAAATTAGTAACAAAAAAATAGGTTATCATTTAATGCTATCATAAATAGTAGTTTTATTATTTTTCTTATTTTTTTCTTTAAAAATCATACAATTTAATATAGGGCTGAGCACGGGTCTTGGAGATTACCGAACCGTACCGAAAATCGAACCGAATTCACCCCGAACCGAAAAATATCCGTTGACCGTTTGACTATCTCCGAACCGAACCGTACCGAAATTTTATTTGGTACGGTTCTGGAGATTCATAAAATATCCGTACCGAGAACCGGACCGAACCGAACCGAACCGAAAATAACCGTACCGAACCAAAGAACCGAACAAGAACCGATTTCAATTCATAAAATCCATATTTCATATATAAATATATATATTACATATTATATTTTATCTTTTACTTTATTTTTCTTTGTACACAATTGTATTTAAAATTGAATAGCAAAAAAAAAAAAAAATCATATGCATTATCTCCAATTGTCCATAAATTTATCATAAATTATATTTAAAATTGAATTGCAAATATGCCTCTAGTTATACTATATCACTAATTATTTCATTATAAAATCAATATTTAATAAATTATAACTTAATCAGATTAAATATCCTCGTTATTTTAAAACATACTTTATATATAATTGGATATTATATGGCATATATCATATATGTTTATGTATGTCATGATATCGATTATCGAAACTTGAAAGATAATAATCTATATGAAAAAAATATATTTCCAAATTGCTCTTTTATTTAACAAGTAATTATCTTCAAAAATAAAAATAATTATTGCTCATGGGTATGTATCATTATTAGTCAAATTTTTTGGTATAAAAATGATTTGCATAGAAATCTTTCAAATTAAATTATGTTTTGAATTAATGATATTTGGCAATTAAAATATATTTATCACTATTTTTATGAATTAAAAAGATTTTAAGTTTAAACCACCTATACTTATTATTAATTGATGAAATATCTTTTAAAATTTAAAAAGTTTGCACTTTGTACCATACTACCATTATAATTAGTTTTTTTCAATAAATTTTTTAATAAAACATAAATAAATATTCAATTATAAGTATTAGTGAGAAAATATTTATGATAATCACTTTACACAAATATTTATAAAATAACTAAGTTCACAACTATTTAGTATCACAATTCACAAGTTCACAATCACTTTACACAAATATTTATAAAATCACTTTACACAAAAGTATCACAACTCACAAGTTCACAACAACTAAGTTCACAACCCTAACCAGCTCATCTGAAATTCCTCCGCCGCCCATCCCTCCCTCTCTCAAAAATCAACGTCGATCCTCCTCCACCTGCCATCTCTCTCTCTCTCTCAAATACGCCAACCACCACAGACCCGCTGCGAACCACCGCAACCGCATCCGCTCGACGTCCCTGGTACTGCCTGACCCGCGGCCTCGTCTTGCTGACCAGCGAAGAAGTCAACATCGACCCTCCCGTCGCCCGACGCCTCTCGTAGTGGTACTCACAAATTTCCTTGATGTGTTTTTCCCGGTTTATTGTCTTGGTTGATATGTATGCTTGATGAAATTATGCTGGGATTTGTGGGAAAATTAAGCCTCTCGTAGTGGTACTCTCAAATTAGGGGTTTTATGGCTTGAGCCATCTGCTTCTCATTTTCGGTCTCTTGAGTTGATTAGTTGATTTTATATGGCGTATTGGCGTTGGTGAGGAACTGAGGATAACTGAATGGGACTGAGAAATTAGATGAAAGAGTTCAATTTATTTGAATTCTTGTGAGTGTTAGTATTTAGTAAGGCTGAGCAGGTATATGTTAATAATTGATATGTGTTGATCTGTTGATGCATTTTGTCTTTGATTACTGAATGCTGAATGAGTTCTTTTTCTTCATTTCAGATTCATTCAATGGCTCCAAAAGCTCAAAAAGTGATAGATTTATCATCAACTAGAAGTGGTAAGAAACATATAAAAAAAAATACATTTACTTTACTTTTTTTTATCGTAATGTTTATTTCAATATTTTGTAGGTACGAGTAAAAGGAAATCTGATTCCACAAAAAATCAATTGTCGTCGATGTCAAGCGCTCTAAGTCCAAGTCCATCACGTACGATTGGTTCGAATACAGATGAAATTGAAGTCCCCTCTTCCTTACCTGTAGCCAAAAAGAACAGGTCTGAGGTATGGGATCATTTTGAAAGATTAAAAGATGAAGATGGTAATGAAACTGGGAGGGCACTATGTAAATATTGTAAGAAAAACTATGGTTGTAAGAGTGAAGTTGGAACTTCAGGGTTGTGGAAACATCTAAGAGAAACTTGTTCGAAATGCCCAATTAAAAATGATTTAGTTGAAGCTCACAAGCGTAAAGATAAAAGTCAAAAAGTTTTGAATTTTCAAAGTGCGAGTGATTCTGGGGATGGTAAACTCTCTTGTTGGAAATTTGATCAAGGACGTTATACGGGAAGCACTTGTTAGGATGATTATAAAGGATGAACATCCTTTTAGGTTTGTTGAGGGAGACGGTTTTAAACAGTTTATTGAAGTTTGTTGTCCCTGGTTTTCTATTCCATCACGATTTACTATTGCTAGGGATTGCTTTTCTATGTTTGTGAAAGAAAAGCAAAAACTGAAAGCACTTCTTAAGTCTCATTGCCAAAGGGTGTCTTTGACTACCGATACGTGGACGAGCATACAAAATGTCAATTACTTGTGTTTGACAGCCCATTTCATTGATCCTAACTGGATAATGCAAAAACGGATTTTAAATTTTTGTGTTATTAAGAGTCATAAAGGGGTAAACATTGGAAATGCAATTGATTTTTGTATGGATGAATGGGGCTTGGATAAAGTTATGTGCATTACAGTTGATAATGCATCATCCAATGATACAGCCATCCAACAATTGAAAAAGAAATTGATGAAAAAAAATGCTTTTGTCTTGGGTGGGGAAGCTTTTCACATGAGGTGCTTTGCTCATATTTTGCAATTGACTGTTAAAGATGGCCTTGAGTTTGCTTGTGATTCCGTGACAAAGATTCGGAATGTTGTGCGGTATGTAAGGGCTAGCCCGCAAAGGCTAGATTTGTTTAAAAAATGTTGTGAAGAAGTAAAAATCAAAAGTAAGGCTTCTTTGATATTAGATTGTCCTACAAGGTGGAATTCGACTTATTCGATGCTTGAAATTGCTTTAGTGTTTCAAAAAGCATTTGATAAGTTGGAAGATTTGGATGAGAAGTTTTTGAAAGAGTTTGGTGATCAATTGCCTTGTGAGAATGATTGGAATTATGTTGCTCATTTCACAAAATTTCTGAAGCGATTTTATGATGTTACGTGCAAATTATCAGGAACATTGTATGCAACATCAAACATGTATTTTCCTGAAATCATTCGCACTTTGAAGGAAATTGAAAATTTTGAGAAAAGTAGCGATATGTGTTTGATGGAAATGGGAAAACAAATGAGGAAAAAGTTTGATAAATACTGGGGATCTATCAACAAAATAAACTTGATGCTTTTCATTGCTGTGGTACTTGATCCTAGATATAAGATGAAGTATTTGAGGGTCAAATATGCATTCCACTATAGTGAAAGAGAAGCTGATGAATTGGTGGATAAAGTAACTCTATCTGTGAAAAGTTTGATTAATGATTACAGCACCTTGAATGAAAAATGTGATGGAGTGAATGACAAGGGTGAGTCTAAAAGGGTTGAAGAGAACACTCACATTGATGATGATGTTGATGATTTCTTTCTGGAAGAAGAAAACCAACAAAAGGCAGCTACTAAAGATGAATTTGATCGGTATTTAGAGGAGTTTTCTGAAAAGTACAGACCTGATTTTGATATTTTGGTTTGGTGGAAAGTTAATTCGGTTAGGTATCCCAATTTAAGTTGTGTTGCCAGGGATGTTTCGGGCATTCAATCATCAACCGTGGCATCTGAATCTGCTTTTAGCACTGGTGGTAGAACTTTGGATCGCTTTAGGAGTTCTTTAACTCCTACTACAGCCGAAGTGCTTATTTGCTGCCAAGATTGGCTAAGAAATGCCAAGTCGCCAAAAGAAGTGGAAGAAGTTATAGAAGATCTTGAGAATCTTGAGACGGGTATGCAAAACATTTAACAACTTTAGTTGCTTTACATTAACTTATGTTACTTCATTTATAGTTCTAAATTCTATTTGTTTTACATTCATTAAAATTCAATTTTTTTTCCTTTTATTCTTTTTGATGTATGATATAATTTTGTTTACAGATGCAATGCAAGATTCGGATATTAAGGGAAGCTTACTTTCACGGACATCTTTGGATATTTGACTAATAGAGGCAATGAGTCATAGAGGTATTTGCTCATGTCATCCTAATTTGAATTTTGTTCTGCTATTATTCAGCTTGTTGTTTATAAATTATAATTTATATTTTTCGTGTTTTATTTTTTTCTCTTCTGGTTGATAGCTTTTGGCCCTTCAAAAGAAGTGGCAGAACTAAATTGAATAATTATACAGCAACATGAGATCATTATACTAACTACTAAGCCAGACTAGTTACTTTAGTTACCTTCCAGTTCCTGCTATTATACTTTATTGGTTGGCTTCTTGCACTGCTATTATCCTTTACTCCTAAAGTATTCTGAAATGTTGTGTAGTATGAAAAACTCAAAAACACACATGTCCAAGTATTATCTTCACCAAAGGAGGAATCCCCTGTTGAAGGATTATGATTATACTCAAACATATCACTGAAAACTGTAGTTATCGATATCTTTATGATTATATCTTCTAATGTGATTTGGTTGCATATGGGAAAATAGTAATATGCTAATGAGGATTTGCTGAGTGTCTGAACACTAATCTCCTGGAGTAATATGGTAATGAGGTTTTGATGAACACTTGCCGAGTGTTCATCTCCTGGAGAGAAGACATGGAGAAAGGACTTGGAGTGACATGAATCCCTTCAATTTTAATATTTCTGTTACAATCTCATCATATACTCAATTTTAACATTTCTCTTTCACTAGTGTTTAGCTATTGCTAGTGTTAATGTGTTATGTCTATCACTCCTATCGATCATTTGAATTTTTGGTTTTGTGGTACTTAATTTGGAGCTGGCTTTTGAAATTTAGGTGTTTTGTTCAACTAGAAGATTAGAGCTTGAAAGGACCTGGTGTTGTCAAATTGTCAATATATGATGATCATTACTGTTTTTTATTTTTCTCTTTAATAGGATTACTGAAATTTAGGTGTTTTACATTGCATATAGCCATATACTAATGTTTTTCCTGTTTTCTTTAATATTTACTCATATGTTCTAGTCTTTTGCTGAAGCCTCTAATTGTGGAACAATGGAAGGTGGATGAATATTGGAGTAGAAGTTGTTTGCACGGGGTTCGTGATCGATGAAGAATATGATGGTTTTTTTTTGCTTGGGAATTTGGTGGGACTTGTATGACACCATTTTGTTCATTTGGATCTTATATTTGGAATTGTAATTTAGTTTTGCTAGTTTTTATCTTGCTAATGGAGTTTGTTGGAATTGTTTATGTGTTGGATCTTGTATTTCTATTGTTAGTTTAGTGTTGGGCTTGTTTTATAATTTGCAACTAAAAATCTCCAAAATCTCCGAATATCCGAACCATACCGAACCGACCCATTAGACCCGAATATCCGAACCGAACCGAACCGAACTTCGGTCCGGTTCGGAACGGAGATTTTTTGGAACCGGTTCGGTTCCGGAGACCCAAATATTGGAATCTCCGAAGTTCGGTTCGGTTCTGGAGATTTTGATATCTCCGAACCGAACAGAACCGTGCTCAGCCCT
>CACSLK010027752.1:11033496-11047996 GCA_902706635.1 Striga hermonthica | reverse complement strand
AAGAAAATGTGATGAATAGATTAATTAACTAGTGTTGTTTTGTTAACCAATCATTAAAAGGCGGCTTAGCTTCTTAATAATGAGTTCGTCGTGTGAAAAGATGAGCTTTTGTCTACTTTAACGGGAGAATTTTCACCTAAGGGTGTCTCCAATGGTTAGCTATTTGGCTAGCTATTATGACGTGGACAGGGGAAAAGTAAGAGAGAGAGTAGTCACTAGCTACTAACAAATAGCTTATCTATTTCACGTAGCCCAATATTATGTGAGAGGAGTATGTGGGTCCAATAGTGTAAAATAGTTATTTTTCTTATCTCTCACATCCATGTCAGCTGACTATATAGCTAGTAATAGCTATTACCATTGGAGATGCCCTAACTATGTTATTCCCATTAGCCTTTAGATTTTACTACTAATACAACATTATTTTAGTAAGGGAAAATGCTACTATCCCGTTTCGGTACCATCTCGTCGGGTGTTTTAACCGTTGGATCCATATGTAGTTAGATAAGATAGATGATCCATCGGTTAAAACACCCGACGAGATGGTACCGTAACGGGACCGTAGCATTTTGTTTTAGTAAGTTTGGAACATCATAATTTACAACCAAAAAATCATACTTATACCATGACAAAACAACAAATTCTGCTAAAAAAAAATGAAAGAAAAGTTTGGCTTGACAAGGATTTGGTATTGCCTAAGTCAAATTTTCTTTGGATAATGACCTTATTAAGTTAAGAATCAGATTCGATGTTTACCTAAATTCTTACAGAGTTTAGTCAATTGAGTACAGAATGATAGAACGCCGAAGACAAACGTACTTCTAACAAAAGAAAGACGTGTTGTTGAAAATAATATAAAGTCTCTGATACAATTAACCCAATAGCGCTTGGATGAGATGACTTGAGTCTCTTCCAGCTTAACCAGTGGTCTCGTGTTCGAGTCCTGGGAATGCAGCAGTGTTAAAACTCTTAAGGGAGAGCTTTGCCGCCCTTGTGGTCCTACCCGGCTCGATTCCGGATTAGTCGGTTCCCCTGTGGATCCGGAAATCGGAAGGTCCATGTACCAAAAAAAAAAAAGTCTCTAATACAATCAAAACAAAACATTATAAGTGCATATAAAGGAATCTATTGTGTCGTAAAAAGGAATCTCTACTAATGAGATTTTTTAATTAAGAATGTGAGTTGTTATTGAGACACAATATTAGCTAGAAACAAAAAAAGTACAATATTAAAACACGAATTAGTAAAGTTGTTATTCAAATCAACCAATTGGCAAGCATCTCGACACGACTAGACTCATTTATTTTGAGAAGCGAGCCGTGTTTGTGTTCGTGTAATGCTCGTTTAGTTAGGCAAATGAGCTAAATTAGACTCGGCTCGACTTGCTAAACACTAGTCAAGCTCGATAATTATAAAACTTCAAGTTATTTAATAGTAATATGATATTAATCCTCAGACACAAATGCACCGGAAAACGAAAAAAATCAGATTTTCGAGCTGAAGCTGAAGTTGAAGAGCTCGCGTCATGACTTGAATAATTTGTCCAGCCGGTTCGACACAAGCTCGATCCATGCTCGGATTTGAAGTACTTGGATGAGGATCAGCCTGAATAAAGACTCTAATCCTAATCGCTCATTGATTCGCCTAATAATAAAATGACGAACATTAAAATAGAAACCTGTGCAAAACAACACATGTATCGAAGGATTTTACAGTTCACAGAGATGTTTAAACTCTTTACGAAAAGCTATGTACAATGGGAAAAGGAAGTTCGCGTAATGTCGACAAACGAATCCAGGCCGTAAATCATCAACATAAATTATAAAAAAAAAAAAAAAAAAAACTCCGAACCAGAAAAACTCATATGGAACGAGCCACTCTTTTCCATTGATCGGCACTTTCCACATATTACACGAAGGCAGTGTGTGAATTGAGACCCAGTAAAAACACGGTATCTCAGTTTTATACGGGACCCACAGTTTGGATCGGGAGAGTTCAGTGCCGATAGGTCCTCACGACTTGATCAATCCTTCTTCGGCATAATGGGCAGTCGGTCAAGTGAGACGAGCAAACCATACAGCAACACATATGACCACACCTGAGAATAGAACAACCGATATTTTTCCACTAATCAATCCAATTCCTGCACCTCATTAACGCTATATTTGGTAAAACTAGCTGATAAGCAAGCTAATGGATGATAAGTGATTTTTGAGCTTATAGCTTATGGCTTATAGCTGAAAGCCTAGCTTATATGATAAAAGTGTTTGGTAAAATTAGCTGATAAGCTAGCTGAAATAAAAATTTCAACGAGCTTATTTGAAAAGCTACCTAAAGAATAAGTTCGAGCTTTTTCTACCAAACGGAGCTTATTTGAATACACTTTGCCTAACATAGCCTAACACTTTGCCTAAAAATAAAGCAATATGCTCCACAAAATTAAAACGAGGCCTTACGGGACGAAAACTGAATTGTACTCTTGCTCCAAACATATCACACATAAATCAGGCATCTTCCGATCTTTACTGGTACTATCTGGTCCACTCTCAGCTTTGTCGTCTGGACCTGCAAATCATGAGGAAATAAATAATAAGATGGATTGATTACTAAAACAATGAACAGATCAAAGGTTAAAGTAAAATATGTAAAGAATCATTTAAGCAAATCCGATTACCTTCTTCGTCTTGCCCAACTCTTTTAGCAGCTGCAGCAGCAAGAACCCTAACAAACACCGATATTTAGAATATAAATAAATAAAAAAATAAAGATCCATAAAAAGAGGTCACCTCTTTCTAATTTCCCGGTAGCGCCTTCTCTCCATAATATAGTGGATGGCATGCTTGGCCAGCAAATAAAATCCAAGAACCGTAAACCCAAGCGAGGCATACTTGTACAATCTATGGAGTAAATATGTAATAAAAGTGAATTATTGTTTTTTAAGCTGAGTATACTAGCGGTTAAATCAGCATTCTGCATAGTTAAGGTTTCACACAGAAGTAGGAGTTTAACAAACCTTGACCATTTCCCAAGATTTGCAATAAGCTGATCGATAGTTTTGTCGGAGACATAAAACGGTCCTTTATGCGGTCGTTGGATTCGGATGGGACCAGTGCCATCTTTAACAGCCTGACTTCAGAAGAAACAAAAATCAACTTTCAAACAAATACAAACCCAAGAAAGTAAGATCTTCTCAAACATTAAGATGGATTTCTCGCGAGAAACCTAAAAAGTATCCGAAGAAAACAATGAAAAAGCGACATAAAATCCGTTACTAAAGTAAGTCTACACCAATTGATGAGTGTTGACAAAACAAAATTCGCAAACTTCTATTATAAGTAACATAAAATATTATATACAAGTGCATAGGCTGCAACCAACAATTTGTCAACTTCCTGTGCCAGCGTTCTAGCCATTTTCCATTGTTACGAGTATCTTTATTCAGTAATTCGATTTGTAATTCAATCCAACCCCCACTCCTCCCACCAGAGAAAAAAAGGAAAAAAAAAAAAAAATTAATAAACAGTTGAATGCAAAAATTGTGCCGTCAAAGGCATTATACCTCACCAACAACCGTCAATGATTTTCTAGTTGGAAGAACCCTTTCAGTTGTCTTGACTCCAAGCATCTACACCCAATAATAGATCGTTATTTGAAAATAAATAAAAACACCGGAGAACAAGAGAATAATATGCATATAACAGCCAAAACCTTTAGTCCTTGGAGGTAATCTAAGGTCCCACGCACTAGGGATCGGCCAGACTCTTCAAATACTTCACTTCCTACTGTTAGAACCAAGCCTGTGGCATCACGTGCTCCAACAACATGCACACGACCAGTACCATCATCCTGTAAAGAATGACGACTCGAATAATAACATACATTCCGTAATGAGAACTGTGTTTTAGAATTTGACTGTCACAAAATATGCATATGTGACCGAAAATTATGTAGCATTAAAGCTGAATCTTACAAGGTACCATGGGACTTCTTTGCACTTAGAGAGCATCAAAGCTGAATCTTGTATCCAAGATCCAGCATCATTGTGTTTCAGAAAGTACTGCTCAGACTGAGATGATTAAAGAAAAATGTTTTTTTTTAGAACACAATGGGATTCTTAGAGAATAATATAAAATACATTAATTTCGGACAAGATTTGGCCTTTTTACCGTTTGCTCCATAATTACGCCTTGTAGACTACTGTGTTCGCAACTAATTGGAGTATCTGAACCGACCTTCCCAGATACAACAACCAAAGGAAACATTTTGCTTGCAGCGTCCAATAATTGAGCTGACAAAAGCAGGATGCAGCAAAAGTTAATTGGGACGTGCTAAGACAACTTTCTGTAATGCTGAAATTCAGCAGAGTGAAAGGGCCAGAAGAAAGCTTCATCAATCAGCCATAAAAAGAAGTTGCAGGTACAACGAATACCATCTACTTACAACTCCTCACAGCCCGATAAATACAAAATAAAATCACAAATCGAAAGTAAAGAAACTGAAAAGTAAAATCGGCATAAATACGGGTCCTGCTTAAAATTGATAAAAATCTTCACTAGCAAACCAAGATATATAAGGAGATTCACAGAAAATGAACAATTAGAAAAATGTATACCAATAGGCAATAAGAGCGATTACCACAGGATTTCCTTCTTATTTTTCCCTCGAACCCGACAAATCAAAATAATTTCTTCAGGTAGTTTACTTAAATGCTTCATAAAGTCTTCAAACATTCAGCATTTTACTACTTTGATAGATCAAACTGATCATGAATATATGGAACAAGAAGCGGTGCAACGTTAAGGACAGAAATTGTGCAATGATGTATAAAATCCGAATAACGCAACTAAACGAATAACCAAATATAGCCAAAATAACACAGCTGAGAGAGAGCCTTCAATTGTGCAACAAAAGAACAAAAATTTGCAGAAATTAGCAAAATTCAACTTACGCAAGTCTTTCAACTGATTCACTCGAGTTACGGACTTCAAAGCTTCAGCATCCCTTTAATAATTAAAATAAAAAATCTATAACAAAGTACATTAAATCAAAAAAAAAAAAAAAATTGAAGGTAAAAAAATGGGCGACAAGATTAAATCAACCTTCCGCTGCTCCTGCCGAAAAGATAGAGCGCGGCGGCGCTCAGGCCGCATAGGATTCCACCAACTGGAACCATCTTCAATAGACTCACTTAAAGCACGAAATTCATGCGCGAAATTTCGATCCCTTTAGGATTTAAGCTCCCAATAGAGCAATTTACAGTGAATAGCTCTTACCTCATCTCTTGTTCTTATTTCTACTACTAGTGGAGTTTTTACTCTAGAAAGTGAAACAAAAATCAATTAAAACCTCTTAACTAGAGTAAAATGAAACAAAAATCGATTTTTTTTTGGGTTAATTGTTAAATAAACCATAACCTTTTTGCGTTTGGCAATTTTATCCCAATCTTTGGGTAATTGCAATATAATCTCGACTTCAATTTACTTATTGCAAATTTGGGTGCAGAGTGATTGATTTTGGGGATTTTGTTGATCGATTTTGTGTCCAAGTCTTCCATTGACATGTGTTTTTATGCCATCCACGTAGCACGTTGACAATTTCCACGTATTTAATGTATATCCACGCACAGCTAAAAATTCCACGTCAATGTAAGCTACCGGTGATGAGTATCCTCCTAAATTTGGAGTGAACCGGTAAATATGAGCTCCGATTTATTCGAACCGCCTTCAAATCGACCAGTTTTTTGAAGGTCCAATCAGTTTTAGATTTGACTTGCAATAAGTAAATTGAGGTCGAGATTATATTGCAATTACCCAAAGATTGGGATAAAATTGCCAAACGCAAAAATGTTAAGGTTTATTTAGCAATTAATCCTTTTTTTTTTGTCTCAACATATAATTTACAGTATAAAATATTGATTGCCATGTCAAAATTCAGGTGTCGGCCATGCCAACGTGCATTGGTCGGAATCTGCTTTCGAGATAAAATTGCAATACTTGATAAATGTTTGGTATTTTTTTTTTTCAAAGTTAAAAAAATTGAATTTTTTGTGAAATTAAACAAAAGTTGAGATTTTTTTTATGCAATTAACCTTTTTTTAAAGATGACATTTTTACAATAAAAGTATACATAGTTGTTAATTTAGAAATCAATGAAAAAATAAATTACAACGAAAACATAATCTATATATATATAATTGTTGACAAACTTCAATAAATTTTATTCAGTCAGCAATTAATAAAAATAAGACTTATTTAGTAATAATATTTATGACCAACATTCAAATGGCCGTTACAAAAAATAAAATCTTATTATTTTTAATTTTTTTATTATATAACAACTTTACAAGATTTTAAATTTTATGAATATACAGTATTAAATTATTTTATATTATAGTCATACAATAACAAAAAAAAAAATTATTTATATGAAAGTTAAATAATTTATATTTATATTATTCATTTACATATATCCAGAATTTTCAAATGTAATACACATATTATCTAATTTAAATTTTCGAATATCATATACAATTTGAAGTTCTACAGATCGCTCGCTTTGATTTCGGCAAAGCTATTCCTTCATTTGCTCACAGAGGTTTTGAGATTGAGAGTAACAAAGAACTCATATGCGCTTTTTAACACGAAAAAAAAAAGAGAAAAAAAATATATCACGTCTAACTCCATTGTTAATTAACAATGTTAATAATAAGCCTTAATTTGAGAATTAAAAGATAAATATGAGCCCTCAGCTCAAAAAACATAGAATTTGGGATATTGTAACGAGAAAGATAATAATTGGAGCTTTAACATGATAGAATACCCAAAAATTGAGCCCTCTAATGTAATTTTCCCCATATATAATATATAGATTTTTATGTTTCGTTCTGTGCATGTGCACATGATTGAATACTAGTAGTGTATTTATAACTAAAAGTATAATAAATGCACATATAAAAAGTTTTATAAATTAATTATCTGATTTAAAAAAAAAAAAAAACAGTATCCGGGTACAAACAACATGAGTATATGACCCATAAATTTGATACATTTTAAAGCCCATAGGAGTACAGGACCAAGCCCATGAATCACCCTCTCTGTACACGTCGTAAATTAAAGCCTTGAAAAGCCCTAAAGATTCTAAAACCCTGATAGGTTTCATAAACCTTGGTCCTCAGATCGCCTTCTTCTCCCCAGCTCCGTTCACTCTTCACTGTCACTATCTTCACACTGCTACTGCTAAAAATGGCGTCCGTGGCTGTCCGAAATCCTAACGCTAAACGCGTCTTAACTCTGTCGCCGAGAATTTGCTCGCCGTGCTGCCGTGGATCAGCCGTCTCCGCGCCGCCATCCGCCCTTGAATCTCCGATCCCTACGGTTCAGGCTCCGAACCCTTGGTGGAGATCCATGGCCACCTTCACTCGAACGTAAGGCGTATGCTCTAATCTGGTTGCACTTTTGATACCTAAAATATTTTTTTATTGTATTTGATTATTTGTCGAAGAGTGTCTTGTTGTTTGCATTTTCCTTACTGTTTCTTTTTTTCCCGTGACTTTGAAATTGAATTTGAAAGAAGATAAAGGTTTGATCTTGGACTGTTTTAGGTGGATAATATATGGAAAATATCTGGCATTAGGTTCTTTTGAATTAGTTTACTTGAATAGTTTTACTGATGTTTTGCTTGATTGCAGAAAACCCCACGTTAATGTGGGAACAATTGGACATGTTGATCATGGCAAGACCACCCTAACTGCAGCTATCACTAAGGTAGCGTTGGAAGTAACTAGTGTCTATCTATTGTTCTTTTTGCAATGTTTATTTGTCGGTATGTTGTTATTTCTTAATTTGAACCGTATTACCTCATATCTGTATCTTTGTATCTTTTAGGTGTTTGCCCATTGAAATTCATTTCTATGTTTGAAATTCATTTCTATGTTTGTATGAAGGTCTTAGCTGAAGAAGGTAAGGCAAAAGCTGTTGCCTTTGATGAAATTGATAAAGCACCTGAGGAGAAAAAGAGAGGGATTACAATTGCCACGGTTAGGGGTCTTTACTGTTTTTTTTTTTTCTATTCCTGCTCGACGACCTGACAAATGTACTTGTGCCTTGAGGATTATATTTAATTCATAATCCGAGTGTGTATGTTGATTTTACAGGCACATGTAGAATATGAAACTGCAAAGAGGCATTACGCTCACGTAGATTGCCCTGGGCATGCTGATTATGTTAAAGTGAGACGGGAAGAGTTTTACTTATGTCTGCATTTTATAGTATTTCCTTTTTCAATTTATTTTGTTAGTTTTGATATTTTGAGATATGTTCTTTAAGAGACATTATGATATTCATAGAAAAGAAAATAGAGACAATGAGAATTGTTTTGGTGCCGCGATCAGAGGCCTAAAGTTTTGTTGCTTAATGGACAAATTGGAGGGGTATAACTTCACCACGACTTAACTTAATGCAATTATTTCACTGACTATACCATTCCAGCATATTCATATGCGATCAAAGAAAGCCCTTGAGCTAACTCGGAGGTAACAAATACAGCTGAACCATTCTACACTGAACCATTGTTTTTCTTAACTTCTACTCCTCACCACATTCTTCTTCACCGAAAGGCTATCGGGAAGGATGGAAAGTTCCATTACACGTGACAGCCAATTTTCCGACCAACCAGCATATTCTTGTTTTTAGGGCCGTATCTTTTTTCACCATTACTCCTCCATTACTTCTTTTGGAGTCTTTCGCAGACCCTCCCCATCACCATCCGCTTCTCCCATAACGACACCTTCCATCATCGTTTCATCTCGTTCATCTTATGGTCCTCAAGGTGATTAGTTAGATTTTTCCGAGGAAGGTACTCGATTGCTGATTGTTGGTTAAGCTTCAATAAGTTACTGGACCAGAAAACTTCAGTCAGTGATAACATTTTCTACGGAATTTAGACATTTTCTTTTCTTCTTATTGGTCTTGGCTCTCTGCACACAGTCCACTTCCATACCCGTATTTATACTTATAAGCAAAGAAAAGAACAGAAACAAGAAAAAATATGGTCCATCTTAGAAATCTGAAGATGAATCTTATGTGACATGTTGCCTATGTCACCTTTTTTCAGATTGAGTTGTAGTCAGTTGTTTGTAAAACATAGCTTCACTAAATGTTATATACCAAACATTGTTGATCATGTTCGATGTGGATACTCCTATAATTTAGTTTTCCATCCATTTTCATCTTCAATGCAGAACATGATTACCGGAGCTGCTCAAATGGATGGGGGTATTCTTGTTGTATCTGCCCCAGACGGACCAATGCCGCAAACTAAGGAACACATTTTACTTGCTCGCCAGGTTCTGAATTTGACATAGATTTTGACTTACCGAAGCTTGTGGCAAACATTAGTAGATTTGCTCATCTATTTTGGTTTTGTTTACAACCCTTCTCTTTTTGGTGCAGGTGGGTGTGCCCTCACTGGTGTGTTTCCTCAATAAAGTTGATGCTGTTGATGACCCGGAGCTGCTGGAACTTGTGGAAATGGAGCTGCGAGGTAAGATGAATTTAGAATATAGTTTGGACCCATTTCTTTCTGATGGCCCCATTTTACACCACTTCGTTGTACCTGCAGAATTGCTTAGCTTTTATAAGTTCCCTGGAGATGACATTCCTATTGTCCGAGGATCGGCTTTATCTGCTTTGGAGGGTTCAAACGAAGAAATTGGAAAGAAGGCTATCTTAAAGCTAATGGAAGCTGTAGATTCATACATTCCTGATCCCGTGCGTCAACTTGATAAACCCTTTTTGATGCCAGTTGAAGATGTTTTCACCATTCAGGTAACTAGACTTGTGTTTGTATGCCCTCTTGCAAATTTTCGGTTTCTTTCTTTGTTTACTCATTAATGTTACTTACATGTATTTTGTTTTTCCTCCCTTTGAGATTGGTAAGGCGGTTGTTTACTGATTTTTGGATGATTCGTATAGATTGATTTCTTGAACATCATGGTCACAGAATAATTTATTCTTTCGAATGGTGCTGAGATATGTAACTTTTGTTTAGTGTAGTATATCTTACCAATACTGTTTTCTAACCCTTGAGTCTGATATTTGTAATCTTGCCATTTTGAAGGGGCGTGGTACAGTTGCAACGGGCCGTGTGGAGCAGGGTATAATCAAACCAGGAGAAGAAGTTGAAATTTTGGGACTTTCACCGGTGAGTATATGTCATGGTCATATTTATTCGGTTCATTTGTATTCCATTGCCTGCATTATGTTGGGAATTAACATCTGAATGAACATATTATCAGCTAAATATCGATCCATCTTTTGTATGTTTCAAATAGTAATTCTGTGTTTATGTGCAGTAATATAGCTTGATTTTTTATTTTTTATTTTATTTTTTTATTATTACCTTACCACATTGGATTCCTTATATTATGCACGTCTCCTTTTGCTACAGACCAAACTTAAAACCACAGTAACTGGTGTTGAGATGTTCAAGAAAACTTTGGATTTTGGCCAGGTAAGGGCTTTGGTTTCACATCACCCTTTGGTAATATCTATAAATTATCATGTTAAAAAAAACTTGGTTGTTTGCCAGGCTGGCGACAATGTTGGTCTGCTTCTACGAGGCTTGAAACGTGATGAAATCCAACGAGGAATGGTTAGTCTAGCTGATCAGAATATGTTAAAATATAAAATATTTGAGAGGAGAAGAATTAAAATTCAAGATAAAGATTTTTTTCTTTTTTTTTTTAAATTTTTTGAAATTTGCATGCATCATTTCCATACACAGGTAATTGCAAAAACCGGTACACTTAAAACATACACGAAATTCGAGGCAGAGATATATGTCCTCACGAAAGAGGAAGGTGGTCGCCACACGGCCTTCTTCTCGAATTATAGACCTCAATTTTACATGAGGACTGCTGATGTCACCGGTAAAGTCGAGTTGCCTGAAAACGTGAAGATGGTTATGCCCGGAGACAATGTAACAGCTGTTTTCGATCTTATCTATCCCGTTCCTCTCGAAGCAGGTCCACTATATAGCTTATTATTTCTTATATCTGCTATTTTGCACAAATATTATCAAATATTTCCTTATTTATCACGATGTATGTTCTTCTGTTTCGACAGGACAAAGATTTGCCCTGAGGGAGGGTGGCCGAACTGTGGGTGCTGGAGTCGTTTCTAAAGTCATTAGTTGAATAAATTAAATGTTCGTGTGAGTTTGACGAGATTGTTTTTGTTCAGACACGGGTTAGTTAGTTGTGTTTGGTTCGAATGTTGCTGGAAAATATGATGTGGGCACAGTGAATTCACTTGTCTATAAAGTTCTCTCCTGTATTGTTGGAAAAAAACTTTTTCAATGTTCAATCTTCAATCTTCAATAACTAATTTTGTAGTGCATTGTTTTGTTTGTCCCTACTACTTGCTCTGCCTTGATGGATTTAATCATAGTATCACTTAATTGTGGACTTTGTCCCCAATTTTATATTTGTATTCTTGGTCTTTCATTTACAGGTTATTCAGCATGAAAAAAAAAAAAAAAGGAATTATGCATAAACAAGATCCCAAAAACAGTTTATCTTTCAAACAAAATTGGTTTAATGTTGACAAAACTGACTCAAAATAGGCACAAAACAATAATTCAAGGACAACAAAAGAACATAAATCTACTTACAATTACAATACACATCAATACTTTATATGTTTTCATCTCGAATTTTATCAAGCCACCTTCAACACCACAACAGCCATCAATGCAGCTACTCTTAAGTAAATATCCTTCAAATTTCTGTCAAGATCACCCATCATCATCTCATCTTCTTTCTCACCAACCTTACCAGAACTCTTGCTAATAGTTATAACCGTAATCCTCAGTTTATTCACGGCCCACGAGAGCCAAACGAGCCCTAGGCCCAGCCCAGTACTCAAAACCTTTGACGAACAAAAGGGCACTCGACTACAAGCAACCCTGCATAAAGCAGATAAAACGACTGCAATTCCTGCTCCGGCTATACTGGCCGATAATTTGGTCAAAAAATGAGTCAACTGAGAGCCCGATTTTTTCAAGGAGAGCAATGTGTTCTTTCCTTTTTGCTGTCGATCGACTATGACGGATAAAAGGCTTTCGCATGCATGAAGATAGCTATTGTTGTAGACCTCTCTCTCTTTTACGGACTTGCTGTTGGTTTTCTTCTTCTGTGGTGCCTTTTCCTTCAATTTATAAGGGCTAGCAAACCAAAATAATGGGGAAAATGTGTAAGAACAAGGATTGTTATAATCTAAAATATTCTATTTAGTGATGCTTTTTTCTTCCAAAATAGGAATGTAAGTACGATTAAATGATTTGGTTGCAACTGGAAGATATTTCAAATACCATTTCATTGAGCAGTAGTAGTAGCTGAGTAAAAGAACAAACTTTTCCAGCCAATAAGAATTAAATGCTGGCGAAAAAAAAAATTGAAATCGAATCAGTTTGAAGCTGAAAGTCGAATTTTCACCTCTTTAGGACAGCTGTCTCGGTTGCAGAGACCTTTGATGCATCCGTATTGACGCGTGCTCTTCTCCTCCTGCAAAATGAAAATGAAAACAAAAGTTTCAAATCGGAAAGTTACAGTTTTGCATATTATTATGGGCAATTAAATACCGGAGTTTAAAAAGATATATGAGGAATATAATATATAACACAAATCCTTTTGCATGCATGACTTGAATTTATAATGGCATATAACAACTGAGTATATCGCTAATGCTCACCACTCACTCACACACTAATCAGCATCGAACAAACTAATAAATGAACATTAAAAGATATGAAAGTAAAAACGAAGCTGATACCTCTCAAAGTAAGGGACCAGCAGTGTCTGGCTACTAGACTTAGTTGTATTCTTGAACGAGGAAATTTCGGTAATAATTGAAAAGAAGTCACTCATCTCAGTGCTAATACAATTACACGGTACTTGTCCTAACAAAGGCTCGTTGAGGCAGAGTTCCCTTGTTGGGTGTATAAGATCGTGCAAAAGCTGGCCATCACTAAAGCACAATGAGGAGAAAGAAGCAGCAAAGGCATGCTGAGATAAATCCTTGATTGGTAATCTAAGTCCTGTCAGACCATTCAGCACGGATAAATCGATCGAATCGCCTTGTTCCTCAATCGATTTGGACCCCAGAAGCTTCAGGATCTTTTCGAGCCTGGCATAACGTTCGGCAATCCCGAAACTTAAGGCTGCTGAATCTGGATATGAATCTGTCTCTAGTAAAAAAAAATAATAATGAGCCAATTATACAATTTTACCTCGTCCAAAAGAAAATATTTGAACGAGCAATAGAGATTAAGAAGGATTACTCTTAATCCATACTCAAAATGTAACTTAATTTTAACTCAACTCAACTATCCTCAATATTACCAATATAATTAAATAATATCAATCAATCATTCTTACACATCACATCATCTTTAATTTACTATTAACCCACTCACATAATTTTAACTAACTAATCACTTCACATTATCCCCTCCCACTTTCACATCAAATTAACTTTAATTATTTTATTTTAAATAGTTTGTCCATTGCAAATGGAGCTGGAAGAGTCATTGTTGACAATTCTCCTGACATAGTGCTTGCTAATAATGGACTAGATCAAAATGGCTCAATCAAATTCTAGTGCTTCTTCTATTAGTGAAGTTTCTAGAAAAAAAATATATCAAACGACGCAATGCACCTTGGGTCGCTACGGAAACAGCCTCCTTGTATAATTACATGGGTAAGGTCTGCGTACAGACCCCCAGACCCCAACCAGTTAGAATATATTGGGTATGTTGTTGTTGTATTTTATTTTAAATAGTATTTTATTACAAAGTCAAAACCCACAAACTACTAACCATACCACCTTTTAAACTCTGGTTAACCAAAAAACCTCATTTTGAACGGATATATTTGTATCCAAACACGATATGCTTCTTTTGTGAGAATTGCACATTCTTAGGAAGGATTAAACCTCACAAGTGTGTAAGGCAATCTCTCACAAGCAAGTAACTAAAGTTTGAGCAAATATGCCTTTCTCTTCTCATAACTATTTATATAGCTGCACATTATCACAAGGTAAAATTTAAATAAATTAATCTAAATTTAGCAAAATAGAAAAAATCTCGAGGTATGTGAACCTTGAATTTCAGCGAGTATAGGCCTTTTGGAGGTCGAGTCAATCGTGACGAAGGGATTAGAACCCAGCAACCCACCATCAGATCTTAGCTCTTCTTTTTGCTGCAGACTTAAGTTAAACGAGAAGGGATGAACCAGTTCTTGGTTTGGGCCGTGATAGGGAAGGAAATGGTGAAAGTCCTGTTACACGAGGAGAAAAAATAGATGAAATAAATGGAAAATGGAAAGGAACTTTAAACTGAGGAACTTCTGTGCTTGATAGCAAAGTGACATCCCAAGACTTGTTCACTTTGCCTTTCAATTAAGCTATTATTTCTTATCTGTGTTCGAAATTTAAGCACAAAA
>CACSLK010027752.1:11022593-11032653 GCA_902706635.1 Striga hermonthica | reverse complement strand
GTCACAACATATTTTGGCTTTATCGGCTTATCCTCTTTCGAACCTCAAATTGCTCACAAGATTTTTATTCTGAAACCAAGGCCCTCGTTCATCTGCAGTTGAAAAGGAAAATAAAGATACAGTGAAAAACAATTTGTAATTTTGTAATTTATTTATGATGTGATGTAAGATAACAGTGGGAATCGAGTGGTTATCGAGAGACTTCCAGGTTGGAATCTTGTTACTGATAAGGAAAGGTTTTTTTGCCAGCTCCTGGATTCTTTATAATTTGTAATTTTTTTTTTTCTTTTTTTTTTTGGTACAAGAAAGGAGGCAAAATTTATATCCCACTGCAAACACCCGACGAGGGTAAAACACACCAGTAATATCATGTTGTAACCATAAGCCCGCCCCCGGAGGAGGACGGTCCAATATATGCAAACCACCCGGTCCCTGAGCCGCCAACGACTTCAAAAAAATCCACTACAAAGTTAGCTTCACGATAGCCATGAATAAGCGTCACACTCCATGGTCTATGTAAAAGATCCTTAATGCCTTTCAAAAGACTCCCATGCAGCCCGTTAGTGTCATCATGGTGGACCATCGCAACAACTCTTTGATTATCAACCTCTACAGTGATTTTGCGTGCTCCAATATCCCAAGCCAATTGCAACCCCTGAAATAACCCCCATAATTCTGCGCCCATGATCGAACGAAACTCAATATTCATCAGAAAGCCCGAACCCAATTGCCATAATGATCACGAACGACCCCACCGACACTAGCCACCCCGTCCATGGAATAAAGCTGTCATCGGTATTGACTTTGAGCTCCCCCACAACCGAAAAGGACCAAGATATCCAATGTTTTTCACGAGAACCACAGGCGCCTAAATGACCGCTATTAGCCCGAACACATTGAAGCTTGCCTGCATAAGAGCAGACCTCGCCAAGCCTGTGAACCAAAGTGGTATCGGCGCCTTCAAACACCTTGAGATTCCGCCATAGCCACAAGCACCATACCGTAATACCGAAAAGCGTCTCCCAGTTTTCGACATCCGGGACCAACCGACCCGTTAAATTTTTTGAAAGCCACGGCCGAAGGTCCAAAGAGAAAAAGCTGCTCCACCGGCAACGCGGAACCAGATTTTGCCAAGTCTTCCTCGCAACAGCACAATCTCGGAGCACGTGGATCGTTGTTTCGACAACCACCAAACAGACCGGGCAGCCCGCATGAGAAGCAAGATGTCGTCGGTGACGGACCGCATTGGTCAACAATGTTTCAAGTCTTCTCCTTTGAGAATAATAAAAAATGGAACGAGGTACGAGTCGGTCCTCATCTGGAACTTTCCTTTCGTTGGAGAAAAGAGAGGAATACCAATCAGGAAATTAAACCATCAAATGTTTTTAACATATAAACTCATTATATATATTTTAATTTTAATACTATATGAATGCATACAACTCATTTATTTATATTTGTGCATATTTACAAGAATGAATAATAACAGTGTATTAAAAGTAAGAAATTTATTCGTTAAGATTAATAAACAGTTGCATAATACATTACAATTAACATCATTTTGTTATATAAATTATTTATAAGTAGTAATTATTTATACGTAATATTGCACGCTTTAATTTAGTAAAACAACTCTTTATTCTATGGTTTTTATTAAATAAATACATAATAAAAAAACATGTGAATTTTCATAAGAATATGTAAGGTTATCATTTTATTTATAGATTTTGAATCATAATATGATAGAATTGATAAAGTGGCTAAAATAGATAAACTAGTCCATTTTCATAAAATAAACGAACTATTAATTATTATTATTAAATTTATCAGTAAGTAGAAGTATTATTCAATATTTTTCACCTATATTTTTAACCGGTGATTAATCAGGGCCATCAGGCTAATCACCGCGCCCGGTCCGTACATCGGTTCACGACCTTGTACAGTTACATATAGATCACGTAAGCGAATTTGTACCCCTCTCTCTCTCTCTCTAAAAGCTCTGACCGTCGCCGGAACCCTAGAAACAGAGGAGCCCATCTCGTCGATTTACCTGTTTTCAACGGAAAAAACGCGAGATTTTCTCACCGTCGTCTCGATCAAAAACCTCAATTCACTTGGTCGGAACCCTAAAATTTCGAGAAGCTCATCTCGCTGATTTTCACATTTCACCGGAAAAACGGAGGTCTCCCCACCGTCGATTTCCCTTGGTCTTCTGCCTGTCCAATTATTTTTCGATTTCACCAGGTCTGACCACAATTTCCGCAGATTACACATTTTGTTTACGCAAATCTATTTCCCTATTGAAGCATAGAATCTTTAATTTTTGTTCATAGTCAATCAGAACTACCGTGGATGGTCGGAATGGGTAGGGTTTACCAGGAGACGGCGAGGCCCTCGTCTTCCTCCGCGTCTCCATCATCGCTGGCCGTGACTACCTCGACGTCAGTAACAGAGACCGTCAATGGTTCTCACGAGTTTAAGATAACAGGGTATTCACTGTCAAAGGGAATGGGAATCGGGAAGTATATTGCATCTGATACGTTCATGGTTGGCGGCTATACGTGGGCGATTTATTTTTATCCTGATGGGAAGAGCGTGGAGGATAATGCTACATATGTTTCGCTTTTCATTGCTTTAGCTAGTGAAGGCACGGACGTAAGGGCGCTCTTTGAGCTGACCCTTTTGGATCAAAGTGGCAGGGAGAGGCACAAGGTTCATAGTCATTTCGGTAGAGCATTGGAGAGCGGGCCATACACTCTTAAATACCGAGGCAGCATGTGGTGGGTTTTCATTTTATGTTGGTGCATTATTTTCGGGGGGAGTTTATGAAATGTTTTTGGAATATGAAGGGTGAACACTTCACTATTACAGTGATGTCGAATTGCCGTTTATCCTTTTCTCTTAGGGACGTTAATGTGGGAATATATATTCAAGCAAGATGAGATGGTCTGGTTGGACATCAGATGGTAGCTGTCGGAGTAAGATTGTTGTTTGTTTGTTTGTTTACTTTTGGTATTGTGCATATTCACTTTTCCTTACCCGTACAGTGCTAGATCATATTTCTTGCCTCCCTGTAGGTCTCCTATCTGACATGTTTGTCTGTTAATTATATGAAGTGGTGAATTGAATTTGCGCCTTCTTGCTATAGTACAACTTTTGATTATTAGCCGTTATTCCTTTTTAAATATCTGTTTTTGTGGTTTTTGGGGATTGAAGGATCGATCTAAGCCCATAAGATTGGTGTGAGGCCTAGAATACGTTCTGCATATAATGATTCTGAATTGTTTATGCTTATCTTGACGCCACTATTACGATTTTTAGTCAGCATTATGCCTCATATTTGAAGTAATTGTTTGTTAGGTTGCATTATGAGAAAAGTAGTGTTCATTTAGTAATTTTATATTGGCTTGAAAACTTGCCTTCACTCGGTTAAGGATATATGAATGTTAAAGAAAAAATAAAATACAATTGCTGGTGGCTATGCTTGGCTGATTCTGATTTGAGTTTGATAAATTGTTGCTGAATTTGATTTTTAGTTGGTACATCATAGGGATATCATTGGCTTGAAGTTATTGTTGATTGATCTCTTTTCTCAGCATACTATTGTAGAAGCATAAGCTGTAAAGTTGACTCTGGTGATTGGCCAAGTGATTATTGTTTGAGTTACTTGACTGGAAGATTGGGTGTCTATTTGTGTGTAAATAATATTTTAAAACTCTATATGTAGAGTATATCCGAAAAATGTAATCGTTGCCGGATGATTTATGCAAAGGATAAAAAATGCAGTTTTTCCAAAGGGAGATAAAATATTGTTTAAGTTGGTTGCAGGGGTTACAAACGTTTTTTTAAAAGATCTGCCCTGGAAACATCTGACTACCTGAAAGACGATTGCCTTCAAGTTCGTTGCTGTGTTGGTATAGTTAGGTCTCACACAAAGGGACCTAAGATCTACTCAATAACAGTGCCTCTTTCAGATATTGGTCAGCATTTTGGGCAGTTGCTGGAAAGTGGAAAAGGCACTGATGTAAATTTTGAAGTTGATGGAGAAACAATTTCTGCTCACAAGTTGGTTCTTGCTGCTCGTTCACCAGTATTCAGAGCTCAACTATATGGTCCAATGAAGGACCACAATACTCAGCATATAAAGATTGAAGATGTGGAGCCACCTGTTTTTAAGGTATCTTGTGAAATCCTTTGAAATCCACTGTAGGGCGCAATTGTTTTTCCTACTGTGGTTTTGACATGATTGGCGTTTTGTCATTTTTCCTATACGGGAGCTTAGCATTGCAATAATTCTTAGAAGTGTTCACTCTTGTTCACTCAAGACATTTCAAATGAAGAATCAGTGTGGCATAACAAACGCTAGATCTTTATTTTCAAAGGCTTACAGTACAAGTTCTAAAAATTTACTCCTAGTAGGATTTCATATATGCCATAAAGCATAATAGGATGGATAGTGCATGGTTGTCGCACTGCTTGAGTATATGTGTATTAATTCCTTCAGTTCATATACAAGTAATTTTAATCTGTTTGAGTATATGTATGTATATATACAATAATGCTCACCTACCCACGGTGGGCACATGTTAATATGCCCACTGCTTATGTGGCATACACACATTGGTGATGTTAATATGTTCAAAAAAATACATCACCAATGTGTGCATGCCACATAAGCGGTGGGCATATTTTAATATGCCCATCGTGGGTAGGGGAGCATTACTCAGTATATATATATATATCTACTTTCCCTGTGACACTTTTGATGTGTTAAATAATTTGATTTTTAGATTATGATAAATTTGGAAATTAATCCTGCAAACTTTCATCATCACGAATTGCCAGTGCTCACTTTCTTCATGTAAAGTTGTAGATGATTGTTGCAACCTTTTCTCTTCCGACTGTTTATGCAAATTTGTTCAGCTAAACATAGTGAACTAACATTATGGTATCTTATATAAATTAATCCGAGAAGGATACTAATATATATGCTATGTGTTAATGAGGTCTATTTTAGAAAATGAAAGAGATTTAATTATGCAATTTTGGAGTTATGCATTAATTGGTCCATTTGTTCCTTGAGTGATGCTTGTAGTTTCTGTTATGAGAAACTTAATCGTGAGTTTGAATATGTGAATGATTGGATATGGTCCACTTTTTCCAATATTTGGATTGCTGCATTGATGTGTTATCCATATGGCACATTCACTTGTCAATTGTTTGTGTCAATTTGCTAAAATTGGAATTGTATTTAGCAATGTTTTTTTTTTAACATACATTCATGGAATTAGTTGTTGTATCTTTTCTTTCTTTTTTACAACTTTGTTTTTTGCTGGTCGGAACTTTGCACTATTGCAGGCATTACTTCATTTTATCTACTGGGATGCACTACCTGACTTTGAGGAACTTACTGGAATGAACTCAAAGTGGGCCTCGACCCTGATGTCACAGCATCTACTTGCCGCAGCCGATCGATATGGCTTAGATAGGCTCAGATTGCTTTGTGAGGCTAACCTCTGTGAGCAAGTTGCCATTAATACTGTTGCAACAACACTGGCACTGGCAGAACAACACCACTGTTTTCAGCTGAAATCTGTCTGTCTCAAATTTGTTGCACTTCCCGAAAATCTCAGAGGTGGTAAACTTTTGTGTTTTGCTTTTAGATTTGTGATTTTTTTTTTTTATTTTTTATTTTTTTTTTGGTTGGAGAGGCATTTTTTCTAGAGTTAAATGCCCAAGTTATACCTGAGGTTTGATCATTATCAGAAAAACTCACCCAACTTGCAAAATCACAAAAACTACCTCTCAAGAGTTTATAGTCTTACATTTACTGCATATTTTTATAATCAACACTGAATGAAGCTCGTGGCCTTTTGCAAATATGGGAGTTATGTGGATTTGATGCAATTATTTCAAATCTTGTTTTAGTTCGAGCTTCTTGGACCCCTGAGTGAATAGAAAATAACGAAATATATCTTGGACAGCTGTTATGCAAACGGATGGTTTCGAGTACCTCAAAGAAAGCTGCCCGAACTTGCTGACCGAGTTATTGGAGTATGTTGCGAGGATCAATGAGCACTCTATTGTCGGGAAGCATGGAATTGACGCTGTGATGGATGGAGGTGATGCCAATGGTAGACGCGTGAAGCAAAGACTGTAGATGTTGCCGTTGGCTGGTAAATCTTTCCCTTACCGGGAAAGAGATATCTACATTTGAGAAGGATAAATTTTCCCAGTTTGTAAATAAATGAGTGCTTTGTATTGTTGTTATTCTTGTGATCTCAAAGTGGGCAAAATTTATTCAAAGGCATTAGGCATGTTGTAATATGTTGAGAACTTTGAGAGTTTTCTCTGTACTCTGCTGGAAAATTGAATGTTTGTGTGTGGATTTTTTCTTTTTGACTTACTAATGGCTGTGGGCATGTAAATGTGAATGACATTTGTCTGTAATTGAGCTGCTGCAGAATATATCACTACAGACTTTGGAAAATGTTTTGCTCTTGAATTAATTCATTATGATAGATTTTTTTTTTTTTTTTTTTAAAAAAAAAAATTAATCGAGCCTTAAAAAGCTCAGTAGATGTAACTAATATATTGGTTGTATTTTGATTCACCTGTCCAGTAATAAGCTTGATCAAAACATAAATTGAAGGATGACAGTAATCGACACAAAACATAATATAAACTAATTTCACGTGAGGAGATTCTACAGTCCCGTTACGGAATCATTCTGTTGGGGTTTGTAACCGTTAGATCAACTAGCGATTACATGATGATCTAACGGTTACAAATCTCGACGGAATGGTTCCGTAACGGGACTGTGGCATTATTGTGATCCAATAAAATAAATACATGAAAATATGATGGTGAAATTACAACTTTTTCTTTAATATTTTTTTTTTAAATAATTTTAGCATCCCGCGCAAAATATATTGACCCTTACAAAATAGGTAAATAATTGTTCTTCATCTTATTATTATTATTATTATTATTATTATTATTATTATTATTATTATTATTATTATTATTATTATTATTATTATTATTATATATTATTATTATTATTATTATATTTTTTTTGTAACATTTATTTGTAAATAAATCAAATATTGCCCACTTAGGTGGGGACCTTTCCGTGTTCAGTGCAAACTTCAGGGACCTCCTTGCAAATTGTACTCATATTTATAAGTGCTCTGCAACACCCGCTTTAGCTCCCACTGTTCATCGGAGCTCAGCTTTTGGATTCAAAGCATAAAAACCATTGCCCACCTGAGAAATTCCTCTCCCCGCGAATAAAAATGGTATTTTTTTTTTTTTGTTCATATCTCTCCGTTGTTTGATTTTATCAATAATCTAGGGTTTAATCTCACGTTTTGTCTTGCTTCGTTTTCGCAGTTGTTCTTCTCGTACTTCAAGGATTTGGTGGGGAGGGAAGTTACTGTGGAATTGAAGAACGATTTGGCGATTAGGGGAACCCTTCATTCGGTTGATCAGTATCTCAACATTAAGTTGGAGAATACGAGGGTTGTTGATCAAGACAAGTACCCCCACATGGTATTTTTTGAATTATTGTTCTTTTCTGTTTCATCTGTATCCAAAGGATTAGGGTTTTGGTTTTCCGAAAAGCGAGTGGATGTCTTGGTTCTCGGTTATGTGTAGTTGCTGTTGAGGGGTGGTTTCTGGTAGAATTTATAGCGAGGGTGTTTCTGAAGTTCAATTAGGGTTTTAGGGTTGATACTTATGAAGTTTAGTATGTTCTTAGCCTTTTTCTAGAACGGTATGGTTATGTGTGATTGCTGTTGAGGTGTGATTTCTGGAAGAATCTGATGCAAGTGTATCTGTGGTTTAATTAGGGTTTTAGGGTTGATATTTCTAGAGTTAGGATGTTCTGAGGCTAACACTAGAACACAAGGTGTAGTGATTATTTTGGTTCTGTTCATGGTTAATGGGAGATGAGAGTTTGGTTTCTATGATGGGAAGAACATTGGGGTGTTAGTTTGTATACTCAAATTATTGGTTATGTTTCTAAGTTACCAACTTAACTGCTGTATTCATTTCCTTATTTTCCAGAGCCATCCATGTTAAGCTTGGTTTTTATTTTTTTGGATTGTGCACTGATGGTATACGTGTTCGTGAGTTGTGTTGATTGAGTTATTAGTTCCTTGAAGTTATACCTAGATTGCTATTGGTTATCCATCGAATCGCCCTTAGGAACACTATCCAGCCATGTTTTTGGATAATTAACTTTTATTAGATTGAAGGTCAATGTTTATGAAAGCACCCATCACGTGTAGGCATAGTATCCATATCACAGTGATTGTCCCGCATTTTCTTTTGAGCTTTTTGAAACAGTCTATTCGGATGATTCAATTTGGTATATTAATCTTGACTTTGAAATATAAACTTGTGTGTCTAATATTTCTTGCATTGATAAACCTTTTCCCACAGAAAGCGATATTTGTGTTGGAATTCTATGTTTATCAGAGTTTGGTTCTGCTCTATTCTAAACATTTTATATTATCTTCTCCAGATGCCTCTGTTCTTTACCACATATGGCTACTGTTTCATTTATGCTGATGTGAATTTCTCTCCTCTCCAATCTCATATAACCCCACCTCGATTTAATTTAACTGGTATTATTTTATGATCCTACAGCTTTCAGTGCGCAACTGCTTCATAAGAGGATCGGTTGTCAGGTATGTCCAACTGCCCCCCGAGGGAGTTGATGTCGAGCTGCTTCACGACGCCACTAGAAGAGAAGCTCGTGGGGGCTAAGCTTTCTCTTTCCTTTTCTTAATTCGTGTACTTTAAAGCTACCGAAGAAGCAATAGTCCGTTCGTTTTGGAAACTTCCGAGGCTTTTCACATTTTTGTATCATCTTTGGGAGGTTTTTCTTGAAAATTTTCCTCACATGAGACCTGTGGACGATCATTTTGTTAACTGCGCTGCAGGTTTTTGTGATGGAGAAAGATTGTGATGTAGTTGAGACAGATTTGGATGATTGATTTGCATGTATAATGAATGAAAAGACAAGTAGTTTTAAAGATGTTTGGTTGTGTGTGTGTGTGTGTGTGTTCAACAAATTATGGGATCTTTTCAAGGATTGGTATATGTTGTTTTTAAAGATGTATTGTGGCATATTAGATATATACAGAGAAAAAAAAATAAAAATATGTAGAGAGAAAAAAATATGTTGGTATATGTTGTTTTTATGTACTGTGGCATATTAGGATTGGTATATGTTGTTTTTATGTGAATATTAGATATATACAGAGAAAAAAAAAATAAAAGTATGCAGATATGCTCTGGGCATGGGCAAAGGAAATGATGAAAGGCATAAATGTCCAAGTGTAATTGAAAAGTTTAGTTGATATAAGAATATGTAGTTGAAAAATTAGTTGATATGCTGTGAGTCGCGCTGTGATGACGTAACCCGGCGGACAGAGAGCTACTTGAAAGCGGCAGCGGCTTACAGAAGAGTTGGTGCGACATTACACACGCTCCGGATGATCCAGTGGCACCCACCGGACCCGGGCTGGGTCAAGGTGAACAGCAACGGGACCGCTAACCGTTATACTGGGTTATGTAGCTCCGGTGGCTTAATTAGGGATGAGCTAGGTCGTTGGATCGTGGGGTTCACAATGAATATCGGAATTGGCACTATTACCGGGGCCGAATTATGGGGCTTGTTTCAAGGCCTTCGGTTAGCTTGGGAGAAGGGGTTCCGAAAGGTGGTCGCAAAAGTTGATAGTCAATGTGTGACGAAAATGATCTTGGGCCCCGATAGAAATTTTGGAATCCATGACTCGATTGTTCGGGCAATTCGGAGCATGTTGAGCAGCGACTGGTGCTTAAGGATAGAGCATATACATCGGGAGGCTAACTTTGCATCGGATTATATGGCGGATGTAGCGGCTTCTGCGCCATTAGGATTGCACGTTCATATGTCACCACCCCCCGGGTTAGGTGAATGGCTTGACCATGACCTTCGTGGAGTGGCTTACCCTCGACGAGTCCTAGCTTCGTAGTTTGGGCTTTCGGCCTCCTTCTTTGTACCAAA
>CACSLK010027752.1:10981661-10993738 GCA_902706635.1 Striga hermonthica | reverse complement strand
TTTTTTTTTTTTTTTGAATAAAAAAGATCAAGAATTGTCTCTACCCGTCCATTTTCTAGTCTCATCCTTTATCTGTCTGCTGGTCAAATAATGAAGTCTAATTTGCTTTATCTTTGTCTTCATTTTGTCAATTCATGCCAGTATATTGTAATCATAATCCAGTTTCCTGTTGGGTGAGTAACAAGTCTCCTTTTGTTCCATTTCATGGTGAGGGAGGTGGTTTTTTGGGTAGGGTTGGGGTGTATATCAGTTATTTGACTCATCATCTCCTTTATCGTGTTCTTTTATATGTCGTTTCATTGTTAATTTGCTTTTTGACGGTCTGCAGCGGGAAACCTTCGGCATTTGATTGTCGAGGCTTGCATTGCTAGAAATGTTCTGGACACGTCAGCATATATGTGGCCTGGGTATGTAAAAGGTCGCTGCAGTCAAATACCACGAAACATTTCCGGGCAAATGCCTGGTTGGTCATCATTTATGGAAGGGTCGCCTTTAACTCCTCCCATGATCAGTGCATTGGTATCAACTCCAGCTACTAGGTAGATTGTAGTTCTAATTTTGTAACATTATTTTGCAGTCTCTTGATGAATGTATTACTTTTACCTTTCATCGTATAGCTACTATTTTGTCCTTTGATTACCTAAATCACAGCATATTTATGATGATATGATCCCTTGTAACTGAGAAATGACAATAAGGTCATTTTTAGTAACTTCTGACTTTTGGCTTGTACTTTTGGCAATGCTTTTGGTGGGCGGTCAATTTATTAGTCAGTATGCAGTGTTATCAATGGCGGCCATGGCGGTATGGCGTGGTGGATTTTTGACAAACCGCCATGCTAAATTTGTGAAGGTTGGTGGTTATGGCGGCGCCATAGGCCGCCACAGCGGCCGCTAAGGCGGAATTTTGGCCAACCGTCATTTACTGCCATCCGCTGTTAATAACACTGCTTGGATATAACTCCTGTATCTTTTGGGTGAATTTCTGAATAGCTTAGCCTGCAATAGCAAGACTGATTACTTTATGGATTCCAACAAGATTTCCTCATTCTTTAAAAAAAAAATCAGTATATTTGCAAGAATTCTTTAAATAAGAAACAGGAGTAATTAAATGATGGTCAAATTTGTGATAAGTCGAACAACTTTTCTGTTGCCAACCATAGTACTCCCTATCAGTTGCAGTATCCATTTCTGATATACTTGTCAGTAAGCAAGTGAATATAAGACCAGAAGCATTTATGCAATAAGACAGCCAAAACATGAATTTGATCATTTAATTCAAGCTAGTGGTGCTCAGACCCTACATTCTGGTACATCTCATTGGTACTGAAACTGAGTTTGAGCTTATGGATTTGATACAAGCTTAGCAGAAATAGAGAGGGTATACGAGATTGCTGTCAGTGGTTCGGATGAGGAGAAGATTTCTGCTGCTACAATATTTTGTGGGGCGTCTCTTTTTCGTGGGTGGACTATACAGGTAAAGATTATCTAACTTTGTATATATAATATGAGAATTAATACTTAATTAATGGAACCAAACATGTTACCCTGTTCCCATATTCGGTGACGCTAGCAAATTCTCTGCATTCCTGTTGTGGAGGAGGTTGGTACTTGAGAAATCATTTTAGATCAATACCTTCAAATATTTCTCTTTTTAATAATAATGTGTTAATTGCACTTCTTGTCTTATTTCAGTAAAGATTATTTATTGACTTGTTGCTTTGTTTGCAGGAACATATACTCCACATGATAATGAAATTGCTTTCACCGGCTGTGCCTACAAATTTTTCTGGAATTGAGAGTCACTTGATAGGCTGTGCTCCATTTTTGAATGTGCTTCTTGTCGGGATATCATCTGTCTGTGTTCAGATATTTTCCTTGCACGGCTTGGTAGGTCCCCTTTCATGATTCATCCGTCTTTCCTGATTTCTAAGTGTGTATTCATGAAGTTGAATGGCACGCCCAAAAAAAAAATAATAATAAGAAATAAAAATTAATAATAATAGTAATATTTTTACCATTCAAGTTATGATCTAATAAGCAAATACAAGACCTGTATATAAACTATCACTCTGACCAGTTTTTTTTCTCTGGCCATCAGTTACACCTATTTTAGTATTTACAGAAATAAAATGTAGCATGGATTCAAACCACGTGATTAAGAACAATTATGAGCTAGAGGACATCATTATTTGGGGAAAGAAAGAACAAACGGTAAAGTTCTATGCGTGATACACTTAAACTCCTTTTGTTCCAGGTTCCTCAACTTGCAGCTGCATTGATGCCAATATGTGAGGTTTTCGGTTCCTCTGCACGCAATATGTCGTGGACAGTTAACGGGGAGGAGCTTGCTTCTTATGCTGTATTTTCAAATGCATTTACTCTGCTGCTGAAGCTATGGAGATTTGATCACCCACCTTTGGAACATGTAATGGGAGATGGTGCTCCCGTGGGATCTCATTTAACTCTGGACTTCCTCCTATTGGTGCACAACTCCCAGCTAGCTTCCCATGAGAATCTAAGAAAAAATCAAAATAAAACTAATAGACGGTCAAGATTGTCATATCCATCTTCGAGGGGCCCCGTATTCATGGATTCCTTCCCGAAGCTCAAACATTGGTACAGAAAGCATCAAGAATGCATTGGCGCTATTCTTTCCAGTCTGGTACCTGGAAACACGATCCATCAGATTGTTGAAGCACTCCTTAGCATGATGTTTAGAAGAATTAGCAGAGGAGGTCAAACTTTGACTCCTACAACTTCAGGAAGCAGCAGCTCATCTGCATCTGGCCCTGATGAATTCTTTCTCCGCCTTAACTTTCCTGCCTGGGACATACTCGAGGCTGTTCCATTTGTACTTGATGCTGCTCTCACTGCCTGCGCCCATGGGAGACTATCCCCACGTGAATTGATTACAGGTTAACAATTTATATATATGCTAGTATCCTGCTTGTAGTGTTTCTTAGAAAAAAATATATTGACTAAACACTGGTTCCTGTGTACCTATATTTTTTTACCTTTTTTTTTTTTTTATTTCCTGGGAGGCATAATATCATAAACTGAAGGGTGACTACTATGATATATGTCTCAGGACTCAAAGATCTTGCTGATTTTATTCCTGCTTCCTTGGCGACCATGATAAGTTACTTTTCAGCAGAAGTGAGTAGGGGTATTTGGAAGCATGCTTCTATGAACGGAACCGACTGGCCAAGTCCTGCTGCAAATCTATCCATGGTTGAAGAACAGATTAAGAATATCCTTGCTGCCACTGGTGTCAATGTCCCATGTCTTGCTGTAGGTGCGTATTTACTATTTAGTTCTCTAAACCTTCTTTACGCAGACTTGCTATTTATTTTTATATCGAGCATATGCTTCTGCAACCTTCCAGTTGTATATTATAAAAGTTCACAACATATGTTATCAGTTAACAGTGAGGCTGCGATTAGTAATGGATCAAAATTGTTTTTGACCGGATCGGATAATATTTTTACTCTTTCACTCTCATACCTACTAATTGATGTACCTGCGATGCGATGCTTGTTTCTGACCGGATCGGATAATATTTTTACTCTTTCACTCAAAATTTAACTCAAATTTAATCTAACCCAATTCTTCTCAATATTATCAATATAATAATTAAATAATACCAATCAGTCATCCGCATACATCGCATGATTCACATTACATCTTATTCACTATTAATACACTCACATATTTATAACTACCTATCATTTCAAACAACTTCTCTCCTATTTTTACATGACATCAATTTTGATCATTACATTTTCAATAATATAAAAACTAACTCACTTCAACTCAAAATTCAATCAAAATCGGTTTTGATCCGTTACCTGTCAACATTACACTGACTCAAACTCTTTCTTCCCCGCTTGCAGGCGCAAGCTCCCACGTGACTCTCCCTCTCCCTCTCGCCGCCCTCATTAGCTTCACAATAACTTACAAGCTTGACCGTCTCAACGACCGCCGCTACCTATCCTTAATGGGCCCTGCCCTTAGCCACCTCGGCGTGGGCTGCCCTTGGCCTAGTATGCCCATAATCTCCGCCCTTTGGTCCCAAAAGGTCAAACGATGGTCCGATTTCCTCATCTACGGCGCCTCCCAAACCATCTTCCACCACAACCACGACTCGATCGTCCAGCTCCTCCGCGCTTGCTTCTCCTCTGCCCTCGGCCTCCCCTCCTCTCCCGGCGGAGTCGGCCCACTCCTCGGGCACGGCTTCGGGTCCCACTCCTCCGCCGTTGCCCCAGGCACTCTCTACCTCCGAGTCCACCGAGCCGTAAGGAGCGTTATCCACATGACCGAGCAGATGGTTCATCTCCTCATGCAAACGGTCGAGGAAATCTCCGAGAGTGCACAGAAGCTGAGGAAAACTCGGCATGGGTCGAGGTACGGACAGGTGTCGCTTGCCGGCGCGATGGACCGCGTCAAGACAGCAGCCTCGCTTGGGGCCTCACTGATCTGGATGACTGGCGGGGTGAACTCGGTTCTCGCCGTGTTCAAGGAGATACTCCCATCATGGTTCGTGTCGGGCCAGTCCGCGGCCCGTCCGGTGATGGCGACTCTGGGGGGTTACGCGCTGGCGTACTTTGCCGTGATGTCGGGGCTTTTTGCGTGGGGGGTGGGGGAGGAAAATCGCTCGGGGGGAGGAGGAGGAGGTGAGGGAGGGGCGAAGAGGAGGAGGCGGAAGGTTCTGGAGAATCACTTGGAGTTTGTGGGGAGCGCGCTGAACGGGAAGGTATCGCTCGGGTGTGACGGGACGATGTGGAGGGCTTACGTGACGGGTTACTTGAGTTTGATAATCGGGTGTACGCCAGGGTGGATGCTAGAGGTGGACGCGGAGGTTTTGAAAAGTGTGGGTCGGGGGCTGAGGCAGTGCAACGAGGAGGAGATGGCGGTGGCGCTGCTCGGGATAAGTGGGATCGGGACAATGGGGGCTGCAGCAGAGATTATTATTGAAGCTGGGGTTTGAGTGTTCTTTTTTTTTTTNNNNAGAATAAAGCTTCTTGAATTTAGGTAGAGGTATAGGGGTGTGTGTGTGTGTTTATAGTTGGTGTTTTTACCATGTGATGTGTCACTTGTGTTTTGGGAAAATGATGTTCTCTGTATAGTAGGAAGTGAAGTGACATTACCACTGGACTGGACATTTTTGGATGGGGGGAAAAGGTGCTGGAAGACATTGGGTTAATTTACAAGTTGGATTAGGTTTTGAATTTTTTCCTGTTGCAGGGAGTTGGTAGTAAAAATTCTTCTTCTGATAGGAGATAAGAGACCCAACACTTGTGTAGATCTTATTGAAAAATGACACTAAGTTATAGTCACGGGAAGACCTCGATTCTAAGAGCAGATTTAGACCGAAAGCTTTTGTATCATACTGAGAAAATGATACTAAACTAGCTACACGAAGCACTTAGGGGGCTAGTTGGAATATTTGATCTACTTACAATTGCAGTGCACTTATTGATATTTTTACCGTTAGATCAATATATACACAGAGTGTGTTGATCTAATGGTAAAAAGCTCACTAGTGTAATCATCAATTTTTTTTTTTGCAGTTAAAACCAACACATACCCACACTAGTGTAGTGTTGATTTGAAGAACCCAAGTTGGATGATTTAAATCTACATATAATTGTACAATGTGGTTATTGACATTTTTTAACCATTAGAGATCAATATACACATACTTACACAGAGATGTAGTTATCGATTTTTTTTTTTAACCATCAGATCAATATACAATACTTATATAGAGAGCGTGTGTTGATGCAATAGTTAAAAGTTCTAGTGTTTGAGAACACCCCAAAGGAAATAAGGGAGAGAAACCCCCAACTAGAAAGATCTCCAAATAAGATAAGAAAGCAACTTTTACGTCCAAAAACTCCCATTTCTTTCTTTTGCAGCGTGCACCTTGTATTGTGGCTTAGACCGGTTCTAGAAAGTCATGTCGAGGTCAATCAGTTCTATCATTTTCTATCTTCGGCCTACTTCTTTCCAAGGTTATATCTGGATAAAACCGAAGGTCAGCATCTCTCATATTCTTCTCTTCTTTCCTGAAGTGGCTACCGCTCCGTGGGGGTCCCTAGATCTTATTTCTTTTACAATTCTGAACTTCGCTTCGTCATTTCTGACTTCTCTTCGTTTCGCTTCGTTCATTGGGGCAAGAACAACAACAAAACGGATCTACTGACGGTGTGTTGATGCAATAGTTAAAAGTTCAGTGGTAGCACAATGCAATCGAGTTATTTTTACAGTTAAATCAACACATATGCAACTACACCGAGTGTGTCAATCTAAAAAACTAATGATTTCTCTGTAACTGTATGTGGAATGAAATCTACTCTAATTACATGTAGAGTGAAATCTACCTGAAGTTGAACACTTAAATACTCAATACAATACAAAATAAAAATTACATTATATATAATATTATATTATAATTATTATAAATAACAAGAAGAAACAGGTAAAAGAAATAAATTCAAGTACTGGTGGAAAAATTGTACATCTAAAACCCCATAAAAACCCCCCACAAAAGGTTACTGGTGCACACCCCATAAAATAGAACCAAAAAGCAAAAAAAAAAAGAAAGTAGAAAAAATGGAGGCAAAAACCTTGCACCTGCTATCGTGCACCGCAATCCCGCCATTGGCGAATTCTTCAACCTTATCAAGATGCATCAAGCCTTTCCCATTACCCTCATCTTTCAAGAGTAAGCTTTTTCCGCCATTTTTTCTCATTTTTCTTCTCTTAATCTTCGTTCAAAGCTTCGAAAAAATACTAATTACATTTTTCCGGTGGTTCCGTCGGCCCGCCGTTGTTGTCTGCAATCATCAGCTTTGCGCAAAAGCAAGAAGGTTGAAGAGCAAGACCTGCAAGGTCTCCCGAAAGAGTATTACGACGATGTAAGAAGTACAAATTTGCGAGTAAATTCATCTGTTTGGTTATTTCACTTCAATCGGAGCTTTAACATCACTTGTAGTGCCGTGAAATAGTCGGACTAATCGATGTGAGTTTAGGAATGGCAAGCGAGGCAGAGGGAGAAGACGAAGGAGCTGCACAGGAGGCGGCAGGAGGAAGACGAGGAGGAGGAAAGGAAGGTCGACGAGTATCGTGAGATCGGGATGAGGCTGAAAGACTTTCCAGAGGAAGAGCTTCGAAAAGCCAGGAAGTTGGTCTCGAGCTTCATAAAATCGGCCGAGGAGGTTGAAGAGGTATCCTATTAGTCGAATTTATCAATTTTTGTATCTCAGTTTCTCTTGAAGATTATGTGCTTTTTTGGATTAATTTACCCTTTCCCCCCGGTTTTGCTTCCACGTTTTTTTCGAGATTTCGCCAGTTTGGGTGTAGATATGTGATTAGGCAGCTGATGAACTGACTTAGAGAAGATAAATTCAGATTTACCAGAGTTGTTGTGTGTGTGTATTTTTGTGCTGTTAGTGTTCTTGCTAAATTAGCTAAACTAAAAGATCCGGGCTAATGTTTTGGTTTTTCTAAGCAATCGCTTGCAGAAAATTGTGGAAGCTGCTGAGAGAGGCGAACTGAGTGAATTAGTGCTATTGGTGATATGGAATCGCCTTGATCTAGCTCGACGTGATGTGAGTTTTGGATTTGTGTAATTATATATCAGCAGCTATATATATTTCATATGTTTAGGCTAATTTCATATGTTTGAAATTATACAAATATATGATGATCATTTGTGATCCTTACAAAACTGCAAGCTTTTGTTATGCGGGTGAAGCTATATCTTGGAAATGACCTTTGAACTTCATAATTATTCTGTTCACCTTTTTTAAATGACATTAGAGTTCCTCATACTTGTATCAGGATGAAAAGGATGCTATTAGAAGTCTTGATCTCTTGTACCGGAGGGTTGAGGTATGCATCATTCTCAAGACTTTTTTTGCTTGTTGTGTTTCTTGATTAATTTATTTTGCAAAGAAAAAAGCGCACTAATTGGGCTATGACCTATAGCCCTTTCGTTTGTCTTGCATCTCATTTGTGTAAGTACTATGACTATGTTCGGTAACCAAATAAGCTAGCTTATAGCTTTTTTTGTCAGCTTATAAGCTTCCTCCATTCAAATAAATTTCGTTTGGTAGGACAAACTTTCTTAAAACGCTCGAGCTTATCTCATACTTTTTTTTTAGTAGCTTTTCAAATAAGCCCGTTGAAATTTTTATTTCAGCTAGCTTATCAGCTAATTTTACCAAACACTTTTATCATATAAGCTAGATCGTCAGCTATAAATCATAAGCTATAAGCTATATGCTAGTTTATTAGTTATCAACTATTTTTATCGAACATAGTCTATATTACTTTGCCATAGCGTGATTTTCCAGCATTCGCACCTTAAGTTGTGGTTAAAATTATTGTTTGTCCGTATCCTATCTAGGCATGTCATTCTCTTCATTCTCTCTCTCTATATATGCTTTCTAGACTGAGATTTTGAAACGAGAGGCAACTCCAGCTATGAGACTACTCAATGAACTACTGAATTTGCACGATGGATTTGATGATGACGGTTGGCTCAAGGAATGTAAGAAGCTTATGGTCGAAGCTTTTCCCAGGGAGGACCCTTTTAGCATTCTCGTACCTGCTGGATTTGACATTGATAAGGTAAAACTCGCAAATGTAGAACTTGAGTTAGGACATAATAGCTTCCTATTAAGGTTTTAATTTACCGAGGATGCTCTTGGGGTTCAATCTAATCATACTCAAAGAAATGATAAAATAAAAAGAAACCGTGCCAAATTTTTCCCCGAAATAGTAAGACCATGCTAGGGTATGGATTTTCCCAAAAAATCCAATCAATTTTAACCATCACTTTTTTAACTCAAATTTAACTCACTCCCACTCTCCGGTTATCAATATAACAAAATAATATCATTCAAGCATTCTTACACATTATATTAACTTTACCTTACTGTTCATCCGCTCACATAATCATCACTTCACATCATCACTCTTCTATTTTATATCAAATTAACTTTAATTATTTTATTTTAAATATTGTTTTAATATAAACTCAAAATTCCACTAACAACTAACCATACCACATTTTTTAAAATTAACCAAATAAAACAAAAAAAAAAAATCTCAACAAAATACAAAAATACTTGTATCCAAGCATCCCCTAAATACCCTGTTGATAATAGTTTCTATTTTACAAATTTAGTCTGTTGTTCTTATTGATTTATTACCTGATTTGAACTCCTTGGCTCTTATGCAATTTCATTTTAGCATCAAGGACCAATCAGACCAAACTTTGAGGCGGTCGATGATGTTCTTTTGAGGGTGGATTTTGTGAGAGAAGTTAACGAGCTGCTCCAAGAGGTTCGACCCCAACCAGAAGAAGCCGTCAATACGCAATCCCTCGATCCAGAGTCTGTTGCCATTCGGTTAAAACAGCAGGAAAAACAACGAACCATTCGCCAAGTTGAAGCTCTTCTGGATCTAGCAATTAATTTGAAATGGTAGTCCATGCTTTCTCAAATGTGTGCTCGATTTTTTTTTTGCTCTCTGTTTTTAACTTTCTGTGTTGTGTGTATATAAACGAAGTTCAGTTCTTCAAAGAATCTGTGTTGCAGAATGTTTCTTCAAGTGTTTCAGTTTGAATGTTGTTATTAATATATTATAAATTTTATGATTCATTTTATTTGTTAAACATTTTATGAATCCACATTGCTGATGAATTATTTGTTAGTATAGCTGTTATTTTATAAATAATATTCGTACAACATTATTAACAATCATTTGTGACTAATATTGACATTCTATAATCAAGGGCTTTCCCACAAAGAAACAACAGCCAAACAATAAGCTCTCTCAATTCTAACAACTCCAAAAGGAGAAAATGAAAGAAATGGACCCAAAATAAATAAAAAGATATCCTTCATTAAAGCTCATCATCTTAGCACGACTTCAGGAGTCATGCCAGCAGAAGGAGCTTTACTGCTCCTTTGAGAATTTCTCTTAGTCGAGACAATCGAACTATTATTCTCAGCCTCGTCAAAAAATAATGCTGCAGATGGCCTCTCAATATTGAAAGATTTGAACACAGGATGTAAATAAGCATCCTGTAAATAAGCTTCCAAATCCAAGTTTGGCTCGGTTGCCCTTTCTAACGTGTCCTTCACCATTGTTTCCTGTCGTGAAAAAACAAACCCAAAATCATTTGTTTCTCCCAAAACAAGACAATTCGAAAAAAAAAGAAAAAAAATACTCAATTCGAAGTGCAAAAAGAGTAACATTTACTCAAATTTTTTTGTAGCTTATGTACTATATATAACCTTTTACCACATGATAGGTGGTAGAAAAATAGATAAAATAAACTTCTTTTTGAAAGAGAAAAGTTCGGTAGAATGGCCTTTTAGACTAACTAACCTGCAGTGGGAACTTGACAAAAGCTGACTCGAAACGGCCTTTGCAGAAATAATGAAACCAAATGGTCAATACGGGTAGCACGAGCAACACTGGAGTTGATGGGCCAATTTCCTTCGTGCTCAACAAGCCCATCAGCAGTAATTGGGCTATTATTAGGCCGACTATTATACGAAGATGAACATCAGGCCAAAATGCAGCTCCACTTTCATACTTCTGGTCATAAACATTTATAATCTGCATTTAAAGAATCAAAACACAAAATTTCTCAGCTATTTGCATAAAAAAAACGATAGTTGAAGAAATTCCAGTTAGTTTTCGTACGAATGCCCCTTGGTAAAGTGTGAAAAAACACAACTTTTGATGGGTTCTTTTTTTTCCCTGATTGGATTAAACATTTAAAAAGTTGTTTGTATAACCGTAAAAGAAAAAGGCAAAAACTTCAAAATGAACCGCACTAATAAGAGTAATATATGACTTTTACCTGATGGCGATAAACAACATAGGAAAAGGCGAAAAACACGATTATGAAGGGAAGAATAAACGGCGTGACAACTGAATAAACGAGACCCAACAGAAAGTACAGTTGAATACGAGGTTCACACGAGGCGAAACTTATGCAACCGGGATCCATTGCCTGCTCTCTGTCCTGTTCTGTCTTAACCAAGAATGTGTTCTTTAGGTGGAACATAATTAACGGGACTAATCGAAGAATCTCAGCAGCTATTCCAGCCCAACCATCAACCATAATATACGTAATAAAGAAAGTGGCTTTCATTGGAATAGCAACACCAATAGTTTTTGGAATTCTGCAGTGTACCCAAACAAAAAAAAAAAAAGGCATCACCTTTTTGTTGAAGAAATGGGATTAAGTCACAGATTTCGCATTAATCTAGTTACGTTGTAAAATTACCCAAGAAATTAAGGCCGTACTTGTTTATCAAATTTCTAAAAAAAAAAATAGAAAAAGATCTATCTCAATTCAAAATCTAACTCAACTTTAACTCAACCCCACTAACTTCAATATTATTAATATAATTAAATAATATCATTTAATTATTTTTACACATCACATCAATTTTAATTCACTATTCATCCACTCACATGATTTTAACTACCTATCATTTCCAATCATTTATCTCCTACTTTTACATCAAAATTCAATTTTAATAATTTTATTTTAAATATTATTTAATACATTCTTAAACTCCCACTAACAACTAACCATACTAACTATTTTTCAAATAAACTCTAGTTAACATAAAAAAACCAGGAAAAAAAAAACTGATTTTTTTCTAGTTTTTCTATAAACAAGCACGGCCTAAATCGTGGAGGGAAAATCATTTGGGAAGTGTCCATATATATATATATATATATATATATATATAGAGAGAGAGAGAGAGAGATAGAGAAATATACTCTGAAGGGCTCTCGTTGAGAAACCTATGGAGCTGCTGGAAAGCTGCTCCCACGGCAATACTTCCGAAGAAGACATTAACAAGCAAAAACAAATGATATTTTCCGGCCGAACGTCTATCCAGAGAAGAAAGGGAAGTGAGACCTTCGATCTTGGACATCGTCATGAGAATTGTAGGAAGAAGTATTAGGAAGATCTTTAATGCAATACCAGGAAGAAAACCTTGAACGATAGACTTCACATTGTCCCTAAACAAG
>CACSLK010027752.1:10941193-10960096 GCA_902706635.1 Striga hermonthica | reverse complement strand
AACATCCAACAAACAACACAGTAACACAACAAAACCCAAACAAACCTAAACAAACAACTAAACTAAAGCCCTCATCTACAGTTGTCAAGCAACACCGCAATCCACCACGCCGCCAACCACCCAGAGCCGCCACCCCACATACTGAGGCCCGATTCGAAGCACCAAGCCTGAAACTGCAGGAAAGGCCTAACATGATCCAATCCCCTAAACCCGCAGTTTCAATAGAATAACCACTCACATTCCATAACACCAAACCGTGTGGTATTAAAGATCGTTAATGTAAATGGAAAAGTGGTTGGTATTAGTATTATTCATATGCTCACTGATCCACTCAAGCTCAATAATGTCTAGACAGCCAATCAAGCTAGTTGCAAAATATTACATGTTAAGTTTTTTAATAGTAAGATAAGAATTTGTTTTTAAACTAATTAAAATGTGTGCAAACATGATTTAAATTTTACTAGCTAGATTTAAACTTTACTAGCTAGCATACGTTTCAGTCATTCTTTAAATCGTGCATTATTGTGTTTCGTTACATTTAATTGAAGTACAAATCACATCTAGTTAATGTCGGGTTCTACATATTTTTCAGTTGGTCTTGTTCGTGCATAAATTGAACTAGTAGATATCCTGTGTACATGCACAAATGTACATAAAATATTAATAAGTAATATTTAAGAATTTAATATTAAAATTCTAAAAAATTTGATCGTTAAGAAAAATAAATTAACGATTTCATTATTATGAACAATTGTTTATTATTATTAGATAATAACAGTTTGATTATTATTATTATTATTATTATTATTATTATTATTATTATTATTATTATTATTATTATTAAAACAATTGTTTTAAGAAATTTTTCTATGAGATAAAAAAAGAAAAAGATAATATTGATGTTAGAATACATAACTTGACACAATTGTTTATAATTATGTAATTTATATTTATTGTGTATTATTATTAATTGTTATTAGCAATAATTATTATATAATATAATGAAAATATACATGATTATACTCATTAACATGTATTAATGTGAGAAGTAAAAAATATTAATGATAAATTTTGTAACCGAAAATGGAAGAAAATTTTTAGAGGTTTTATTAAATTTTTTATTAAATGCTACATGCCAGCAATTATATATATATATATATATATAGATAATACTATAAAATTTTTTGACGTTTATTTAATTTAATTACACGCTTTCATTTTTCGAATTTAATTGAATTTGCATTTCAATTCTCTGTTCATGCGTAAACTGAATAATAATATAATTTCTTCATGGTTAGTTGAAATACACGTTTTCAGCTAAATTGAATAATAATGTATTTTATTCACATTTAATTAAAATACACGTCATAGATATTTTATTATCACGTGATGAATGTTTTTCAACTTTCTTGAGACACTATAAAATAATTGTTATATTCCAACGGAAAATCCTATGGTAATATATTCAAATGGAAATTCCAACGGATATTCTAATGTTATAGCTTCCGTTGGAATGGTTCAAACAGAAATTCTAACGGATCATTCCAACGGAAGCATTCCGTTCGAATGTGTTTTCCATTGAAATTTTAGATAGAATTTGATGATTCCAACGACTATACTTCCAACGGCTTTTTACCATAGGAATTTCCATTGGAATTTTTATTTCCACATCCGTTGGAAAATCCACAGTTGGAATCGCCAAAATTCAACGGAAATTCTATGGAAAACCAATTCCAACGGAATATTTTTGTTGGAATTTTCGTCGAAATCTATTGAAAAATTCCAACGGAAATAATAGTATTGAAATATCCGTTGGAATAATTCTTTTGGAATAGATTTCCGTTGAAATTTCATCATTTTCTTGTACTGAGATAATGCTGCAATTTCTTCATATTTAATTGAAATGCATATAGTTATTAACTTTTATAGCTTACTTATCTAATTATTATCTGATGCTCCATATTTTTCCAGTTGTTTTTGTTCGTGTATAAACTTGGTAATACTGCAATTTCTTCACATTTAACCGAAATACATCACCTTTTTAACATATCTTTAGTTACAATATGCTTCTTACTAACTTTCTTGATTTGTAATTCTTAGTTTGATACAATATAATTATTCTTTTGAAACTCCAATATAAGCATTGTAACTTTTTTCTTTTGGTACAGGGACCTTCCGGTTTTCGGTGGGTAGGATCACAAGGGCGGCAAAACTCTCCCTCAAAAGTTTTAACACTGCTGCATTTCCAGGGCTCATTGTAACTTTGATTATTAGGTAATTTTCTGCAATTGAAGGTGTAGAGATTCCAAAATTTAATCCATTCATTTCTTCTTAGTTGCGCATTGGAAAGTAAACGAGTTGTAGTTTTGAGCTTGAACCTCTATTGACCTAGGTTCGTAACAAAACGAATCGATAAACGGTCTCGAGCTCAAGTTTAACCCGACTTGCACAAGTTCCAGCAAGTCAAAGACTCAAACAGATCTCACGAACTGACTTATATCATAAAATTATTCTCCACATCTATATATATATTAAAAGCCAACATATTTACCAAAAACAGTAACAAGAAAAGTCAACACACATTTAATGCATACTTTATTTGGAAATATTTTACTATATGCATTAAATGCTTGCATATTTACATTTACTATCTAAATATGATCTTAAAAATTTTTTCCTTAAATAATTTATGCAATGATTTTACTGATATCCATTATAATTAATATTTGTCGAGTAATATTTTTTAACCTTTATTTAATTATATAACACTAATATTTTTTTTAAAAAAATTAATATTATTTATTATTTAAAAGATAATGATCACATCATTAAATGATTTTATTGATGGTTAGATAATAAAATTATATTAGTTATTCTTTAAAATTTCGACATATGATTTATTTGTATATTATTGTCAACTATGATAGTATTTTATCACTTTTTTTTTTTGTTATGTTTCAAAAATGAACTTATTGTAAAATATTTTTCTATTGCATAGTATGTTAAATAAATTATAAAGCCTTAGGATGAAAAAAAAGAATTATTATGAGAAAATTGAATTCTAAAAAACATGTATGTGTATTTTGTAAACATTTATACTCAAAATTTTATTTTTAATTTCATTACATAAAGAAGACTACTTCTATAACTTTTATAAATAATAATAATTACATTATATGACTGTAAATTTTATAATAAAATAATAATTGAGTATTATATGGTGAACAGTAATTAATAAATTTTTTATTTTTTTCTTATATCAATGAATAAATATGTATTCTAAAATCAAATAAATATTAGTATGACGTGTTAGCGGAATTATATATTAATTAACATGTTAATTTTTTGACTTAAATAAGCGTCACTTATTAAAAGATGTGAAATATGGATGATCCAAGCCTATTTTTTTTGTCTTAAATGCAAGATATTGACTGGTGATCATGCTGGCGACACAGTGTTGATTCCTAAAATGAATATTACTCCTTCTGATCTTAGGGTTCCATTTAAGTTTCAGCGAAGGCAGTTCCCACTTATGGTTTCGTATGCCATGACCATAAACAAGAGTCAGGGACAGTCTTTATCCCACGCTGGTCTTTTTCTAAAGAAGCATGTCTTTAGTCATGGTCAATTATATGTTGTTGTGTCGCGTGTGACTAATAGAAGGGGGTTGAAGATATTAGTTTGTTAAAATGAGGAGTTACCCGATAGTCAAACTCATAATGTTGTGTACAAGGAGGTCTTTAATAATATATGATTGTTTCTTTTTTTCACGTACTATATATACAGAAATTCTATGGTGCCACATGTGGCACCATATTATGGTGCCACAACATGATGTGGCACATTATGATTGGTGCCACAACTATCACACATCATGTTGTGACACCAATCATAATGTGCCACATCATGTTGTGGCACCATAACACGTGCCACATGTGGCACCATAGAATTTCTGACTATATATATCCTATACATCTTTTTTATTCATTTATATAATTATAAGCTGGATATATGGCTTTAAAATTGTGCACCCCGTGCATCGCACGGGCTCTGTACTAGTTCAATTTTAAAGTACAAAATGCACTACCAACTTGATGACTAAGTGCAATTAAATATACCTCCATAAATTAACATTATATGGAGAGAAATTCTTCCAAAAACTGTTTGGGTTAGCCCAGATTAGAAAAACAAAATGGCCCACTGATTTGGGCCTTTAACTGAATCTTTGAAAGTAACGTGCTACGACCCAATGAGAGACAATAGAGTCTTTTTTTTTTTTTTTTTTTTTTTCAAGCGATAGATAATATTGCACTCAACGAGAAAAAATGTCTTACAACACGGTGATCCACTGATCACAAACAAGCAAGTAGCCATAACCATCTAATAGCTACTCAAAACATCACAACCAATCATGGCTATATTTTGACATAACAGCATCTAAAGCTAGATTAGGACAAATATCACACATCAAACCACTATCAGATACAAAATAACAAGAAGAAATGAGGCCTGCCAGAATTTGAATTTCCTCAGCTACCTCCTTCTTTCTCCCTTCAAATGGTCTAACTTCCTGCAGCTTCAGTAACATTACTTCATCTTCTATATTCACCACCACATCCCTCCAGCCCTGCAGATAAGCTTTCCAAAGAGTAGAGTGAACTCCTAGTAATAAGGCTTCCTCTTCATCTAAACAACAAGCGTTAAAAATCTGCCATTTTTTGCACACACAGTTTTGAACATTAGAAAAAGCCACACACCCTAATCCACAACCAACTCCTGGAATCACACAAGTACTAACAAATAAACTAATTTGCTCTGCTTGTACCAGGCTAGGTGAAGAAAATGAAGGACCATCAACCTCCCCGCAACTAACAGATTTAAATTCAAGCCAATCCTCTCTTGCTTTATTGACAAGGTCTCTTTCCGAGATTGATTTTTTTTCAAAAATCCAAATGTTTCTCGTTTTCCACAACCATCCCAAGATGTACACTGTTAGCTCTATTCTGTCCTCCCAACACTCCCCTCTTTTTGCATTACACAAATCAGACCACCAACCTTTGAAATGATCCTTCCTAATTTGCCTAGGGTCCCATTGAACTGGAGCAATTTTCCACACCTTCCTTGCTCTTGAACATTCAAAAAGCACATGAATAAGAGTTTCCACTTCTTCACCACACAACTGACACATTGGATCCCCAATTATTCCCCTTTGGCAAAGTTTGGCAGCCACCGGAAGAGAATTATAAATGCATCTCCATATGAAAACTCTGAGTTTAGGTTTCACTTGGATTCTCCAAGTGTATTGCCACATCTTACTCTGGGATAACCCTCCATTACTTGCCCCAGGAGAATCTCTATGTAACTCTGCCCGCTTCATTAATTCCTTATAGCAAGAATTCACCGTAAAAACACCATTTTTTCCTATGCTCCAAATAAACTTGTCCTTTGAATCAGTGTGAAGCAGAGGAATTTTGAGAATTTCATTAGCCTCCCTAGGACAAAAGATTTGGCAGATTAATTCTTTGTTCCAGGTTCTCCCATCAGCATTCAAAAGGTCACTAACCCACTCAACCCTCATGTCTCTCCCTTGAACTCCTGAGGGTTTAAATCCTGCCACATTTGGAATCCAGGGGGACTCCCATATCCTGATGTTTTGGCCATCACCTACCTGCATTCTAAGCCCCAATGCCAGAGCTGATCTAGCCTTAGCCCAGCTCTTCCAAATCCATGAATCACCATTTCTAATTTGAGCATTACTGATCCCCCCTTTTGGATAATACTTTGCTTTCAACACTTTGCTCACCATGAGATTAGGATTAGTGATTAGTCTCCATAATTGTTTAGCCAAAAGAGCTTGATTAAAAGCACCCAAATCTCTAAATCCCAGTCCCCCATTTTTCTTATCCAGACACATATTATCCCATTTGACCCAAGCCTGACATGTTTTTCCTTCTTTCTCCCCCCACCAAAACTTCATAACCAAAGCATTAACATTGGCACAAATGGACTTTGGAATTTGAAAACATGACATTACATACACTGGGAGTGCATTGATTACTGTCTTGACAAGAACCTTTTTACCTGCCACACTCAACAACTTTCCTTTCCAGTTTTGTAATTTTGATCTGGTCACCTCCTCCACAAACTGAAAGATCCCTTTTTTTCCTCTTCCAATCACCATTGGTAACCCCAAATATTTCGTACTTTGATGATTTTGCATATTCCCCAACACCCTGCACACCTCCTCTCTGTTACTGCTTTCCACATTCTTGCTGAAAAAACATGAGGACTTATCAAAATTTACCATTTGACCAGAGGCTTCACAATAGTCCTTCAGAATTTGTCTGATACACTGCACTGAGCGTAGAGATGTATCACAAAATAAGAGTGCATCGTCTGCAAAAAAAAGGTGAGAAACCATAGGGCCTTTCCTACTGATCCTCAACCCTTGAAATTCATTTCTGCTGGCAGCTTGCCTCAAAAGATTTGAAAAAATTTCTGAGGCTATAATAAAAAGATAGGGAGATATGGGATCTCCCTGTCTTATACCCCTCGATGACTTCAAAAAACCACACACTTCTCCACCCAAATTAAAAGAGTAATACACAGAACTGATGCATGCAAAAATCCACCCAACAAATTTTCTGTGGAAACCCATCTTAGTAAGAACTGCAACAAGAAATCCCCATTCTATACGGTCATATGCTTTTGCCATATCGAGCTTTATAGCAACAAAGCCTCTCCTGCCCTTCCTCAAATTTTTTAGATAGTGCAGACATTCATGAGCCACCACCACATTGTCCAAAATTTGTCTGCCTGGCACAAATGCTGCCTGGCTAGGACTAATACAATGAGCAATCACCTTCTTAAGTCTCCCTGCCAAAATCTTAGCAATAATCTTGTACACCACACTACATAAACTAATAGGTCTATAATGGGAGATTTTAGAAGGATTTTTTATTTTGGGAATTAAGGTAATAAGGGTATGATTCACACATTTGGGGATTCGAGAACAACAAAAGAAATCAGAAACAGCCTCAAAAATACACTTTTGGATTTTCTCCCAAGCAAACTGAAAGAAGAGAGGGGACATACCATCTAATCCTGGAGCTTTGTTAGGGTTCATATCAAAAAGGGCCTTCTTCACTTCTTCCATAGTCACAGCTGCAACAAGATCCTTGTTCTGATCAGATGAGATGGAAATAGGTAGCCCTTCCAATATTCTTGGCTGAACATCAGGCGTTGAGGATGTAAATAACTGAGTATAATGATGCACAATTTCTTCCAGCACCTCCTCTTGAGATTGACACTCCTGATTAAACCTGTTCTTCAGTTTTTCCATTGAATTCAATTTTATTCTCTGTGTAGTACTAGCATGGAAGAACTTTGAGTTTTTGTCGCCGTCCTTGAGCCATTGCACTCTAGACTTCTGCCGCCAAAATGTCTCCTCATCCCGATGAGCTTTCTTCAATTTAAATTGTAATTCAGCCCAACTATACCAGTCCCTCGCTCCTCCCATCTTCACCAATTCTTCTAGGCCTTGATTACAGATCTTAATTAGCTTTGCAGAATTGGGAAAGCAATTCTTCTGCCACTTCAATAAAGCCACCCTGCAATTAGAAATTTTCCTCTGAACTCTCACCAAAGGAGTACCCATAACTGGTTGGTCCCAAGCGATCTCTATCTCCTCTTTCGCTTTCTCGTGTTTGGTCCATCTCTGATCAAAGAAAAAACGTTTCTTTTTATTATTATTTTTTTTTTCTGGCCAAGCCTCCCACAGAATTGCACAATGATCTGATGAGACCCTCTGAATATGTTTCACCACCGCTTCTGGAAATTTGACTAGCCAGGGCACCGAACAAAACCACTTATCCAACCTCTCTTCGACAAATCCTTCCCCCCTTCTATTGTTAGCCCAAGTAAACGGATGCCCCAAAAAATTAACTTCTTCCATCCCCATATCCCTAACAAAAGAGTTAAATGATCTGAAGCTTCCCTCCGATCTGATTCTCCCTCCTTTCTTTTCTTCACTACACCCAATATCATTAAAATCACCTCCGAGCAACCATAACCTACCCCACTTTTCTTTAGCACTAACCAAAAACTCCCATTGAAGCAATCTAACATTAGCTTCAGTACTGGCATGAATAAATACAACCCAAAAATCATCAGACAACCCTTCCCAGCAGCAATTAATTTCTACACAAAAGGGTGACCACAGGCACTGAAGGATTGAAATCTTGTTCCCCCACCCTACAAACATTCCACCTTTCCTGTCACACGGATTTATACACTGCCACCCCTTAAGCAATTTGATCTTTCTAGCAACTGTATCCACAAAACCTTTCTTTTTTTTTTGTTTCACTTAAAAATACCAAATCTGGGAGGTGGAGCCTCATGGCCTCCTTGAACTGGGAAACTGTAAAGGCTCCTCCCAAGCCTCTACAGTTCCACCCCATAACTCTCATTGATCACTTGGGGCCCAAATAAGGTTGGCGCCCACCCCTTCTGTATTCAAAATCATCTGCTTCTCCGAACTCTCCAGTTTTAGTTTTTTCCCCACTCCACCCCCTTCTTCATTCTGACTCTCCTCACACCCCAATTTCCTTTTCTCTCCAATTTCCACTCTCTCACCAACTCCCTCTCCCTCATTCCTTCGCATTTCCCTCAGCCCTGCCCATTTTTCCCTCTTCAACTCCCCTTTACCTCTCGAGCACCACCTAATCGTCTCCTCCCCTCCTTCTCCCTCCTCCAGGGATTCTACACAATTTTCATCTATCCCTAACCCCATGGCATCATCCCCAACCTGATCATCTCCTCCCTTATATTGGACCCCCCATCCATCATCTGCCTTCTTATCCTTCCCCCTGCTCTTACCAGCCCAATCCTCCATATTCACATCAGCATCATAATCCCCATTGCAATCCTCCTCTCCTCCTTTCAACATATGATCATCCTTGACTTGATCATCCACCTTATTTGCCATATCCCCTTCACCCTCTTCCAGGTTCTGAGGTAGAATAATTTCCTCCTCTAGTGATCCCTTAGTGCTTTGATTCGCTTGAAGTCCCATATCATCAGTCTTTCTTTGTCTGCTTCCCACTTTATTCTGCAATTCTCTATTATTCCCTTGCCTGTGTCCAATGGCAGCTTTTAACCACTCCCCGTATTGACCTTCTAAGAGTTTGTTATTCACGAAATCATCTTCCCTTTTCCTACACCTTCTTTCAAGGTGACCCACTCTCCCACAATAGTAGCAGCATCCCACCAGATTTTCATATTTAAAATCCACCCATTGCGACATTCCGTTCAAAGCAACTTTGGTTCCCCTTGGTAGAGGCTTATTTAGATTCACAGAAACCTTAATCTTCATATGTATGCCATTGACACTGCCCGAATCTGGAAGAGCTACATCCCAAACCTTCTCAAAGATTCCTCCTATTTTAATCCCCACATCTGTTGACATCCAATGAATTGGAGCATTCCACACTTGCACCCAAAGCACCACTGAGCTGAAATTCTCCACTTGTTGACATATACCCACCTCCCATTCCTTCATAATTAAATACTGATTATCGAAAGTCCACAAATTGCCTCTGAGTACTCGTTCTTTGTCAACCACTGATTGGAATATAAACTGATAACAATTGAAGTCCAGTTCTCTCATCGTAAAGCCCCCTTTTATTGGCCAGATGTTGCTTAATGTTGTCTTGAGGCCCGAAAAATTAACTTTTTTTTCCCCAAACACTTTACAAAACAGACTTTTCTTGCATTCATCCACACCTGATGTCACATCTAAGTTGAGAAGATTAACCCCTAACCTTTCTTCCTCCGACAGTACAAAACTTGCAAACTTCCCAGCTAGCTCTTGGTCTACTTCTGTATCTTGAGTCCTTTCCATCTCTCTGATCGAACTTGATTCTCCCCGTACCATAGCAGTGAAGTTGTGACGATGAGCCCTTAATGATACAAAACCACGCAAAGCAATAGATTAAAAGGTAATACTCCACCAATGTGGAACCCTAGATCCCCAAATGGGAAAAGCCACTCTTCGCATAAGAGACGGATATTTCTTTTGAGAGACAATAGAGTCGTAGTTCAAATTTTGTAAGTGAGCCGACGCGCTCTCTAGCACACCCCACAGGCGCACGTTAGCACCGACCCCCCTACTAAAAATCACACCGACCCGTTTCACATCTGTAATTTTCGCCCATTATCACACAACCTTTCTTCCACCCCTCACCCGCACCCCACAGTGACCCTCTTCTGATTAGGGTTAGGGTTTAGCCACACTCAACTTGATTGAACTCTGAATAAGCGCTTGCATCTGCCCCCAATTAATTTGGTAGCAGGCAGCGCATAATTTGCAGCGGGGGTATTAGGGCTTTCGATACTTCAATTTGATTTGATCTTTCAATGCCTGGGATTTCTCGGTTGGTGTAGTGGCTCTATGGCGCCGAGCCGAAGAAGGGGTGTCAGCAAAGCGGCGGCCGCGGCCGCTGCAAGGCGGAAGTGGAAGGTCGGGGATCTTGTGCTTGCCAAAGTCAAAGGATTTCCAGCGTGGCCTGCAACTGTAAGTCTTTTGTGCGAATTGATTATTATTGTTTCTTGATTTTTCATTTCATCCGTTTAGTTGGGAGTTCTTGCATGCGCTTCTTAAGCATCTAAAGCTGAGCTTTCTTGGGTGTTCATTTTATTGTTTCTTGGGTTGTCTAATTGGGGTTTGTATGCACTAAACGTACTGGATCTGTCCCGGAAGTTTTAAGTTTTTACCTCTAAATTTGATGTCTTGGATAATTCTTGGTGTTAGTGAAATGGTATGGAGTTTACTTTTAAAGAAGAAACTGAGGGTAGATTTTGGAGGGGCTGCTGTATGAATCCTTTTAGGTAATTAAGTATGACATAAAGTTATCAGCAAGCTTGCAACTCAGGTACATTTTGACAAGTTCAATTCTACAATGTAGATAGGCTGTCTGTTTAATGGAATTAGCTGATTTGATACAACTTGTATTCATGTTCCAATCATTCGTATAAGGATCTAATATCTGATTTTGGTTCCTTTATTCCCTCATAGTTATTGAAATCATGCATCTAGTTCATCTTTTGATCTATTCCATATACTCTGATAAGAACAGATGTAGTCTCGTGCATGTATTTCCCCCAGTTTGTGTGTTATTTTTTTTGTCTGCTATTATTTGTGTTACAACTCTACCTGGGGAGTGGATTTTTGGGCTGTTTAAACTCTGTCTCATCATCCAAATTAAGTTCCAATCCACGCTCGTTCTCTTTCAATTTCAGGGAGTGGTTGACCATTGAAATTAATCTGTTATTCTTAGTTGTAAATGAAGTAAAGGCCTAAAGGGACTGTCATTACAAGAATAGTGCATCGCGGATAGTATGGAACTTTATAGAAAATACATTCATCTTTTTTTGAAATAAAATAGAATTAGTTATTGATCTTTGTTGTGCTTTCATCAATTTTATACGAATTATTCTAGAATTCAACCGCGCATATTTAATAGAAAGAATTCCAGAAGTAGAGAGCTTGAAAGATTCTTTGAAATTGGGACTGTATAACACCCATGTATTTTGAGCAGGATGGAACTACATGACCAAATTAAACTTAATTTTACCTTCACAAAATTGCTGTTTTCTAGGGCAATTCAGTTTTATACTTCGTACTGACCGGAAAATAACTGCACTTTTTATGTGTAACTTTGCTTCTCTAAGAATTGTTTGGCAGGTAGTGAAATATTGCTCATGAAGTTTACAGGACACACTTCTCCCTTTAGTCCATGAAATTTGACATCAGGTTTCCATTAGTTGTAGAAAGATGTGAGGATACATATGGTTAGGAAGATTGGAACTAAAACGGAGAGATGAACTCAATAACCCAATTGAAAAGCCTTTCTTCCAGAGCCCTAAAAAAATGAAACTAATGACAGTATGTTGTGTTCCAAAACTTACCTCCCTAAACTGGTATTCATGATCCTTCCCTTGTCACTTCTACTTGCATGATTTAGTCTCTAAAAATTATAAGGTGATAATTGAAGAATGCATCAGTGGTTATCTGTATATTTTGCTGGGTGAAGATGTTGATACTAGGTTATATTGCCTCGTACCAGTGATTCATGCATTAGTGTTTTTATCTTAAAGCTTGTTTGACTTTAGGCAGTGGATGGTTGTCTACATTATTGGTTTTGTTTGTAACTCAAAAGTTTATTGACAGTCTTATTTTCACATGGCAGGTGAGCGACCCAGGGAAATGGGGCTACGCTGCTGATTATAAGAAAATAGTAGTACAATTTTTCGGTTGTGAGCAAATGTGAGTACTGATGCTTTTCGAGTAACATTACTATTTATAATACGTTTGTCCTCTTGTTGTTAAGTATACTATTAATGTTATTATTAGGTTTTTATGTAGCATGTCTTAGTTTCTTATTCCTGATGTATGCTTTTGTAGGTTCCGTGACTTCCGTCATTTATCACGTGATTGTGACTTTACTAGTATGGCCAGTGCTACTTGCTGACTTCTATCCTAATTTGTTTCGTTTCTTGGCCGTTCTAGCCTTTCAATAACTATGATTTTTATACTCATCTTTGTGAGGCCTTTAGTATGTTGCATGGCTATTTTCCAACTCTATATGAAACACTTCGCTGTTCGGTTTGTTGTGTAGGCCTATTTTTTCCTTTTATTGCCATGTGTAGCTACTGAGTGAAAATAACACTCATAGAAAGCTCTCTACATGATATTAGTATATATGTTTTAGAACTTCCTTTTTACGTATATCTTTTAGAACTTCTTTTGTATCGTAGGATGGTCACATGATGAGTACCATTCTGTGATTTTTTCCGCACAAGTAGATTTGGTAGTCTGTAGTTGCTCATGGTTTGATGGCCTGATTGATATATATCTCTGATACTTGAATAAAATAATGTCAGTTGAGGATACCTTCATGTATTCTATGCGACTGGTCGGCTCATGCCTCATAGGTGTCAAATTACCAAAATAGATCAGAGAATGTTATCTTGAAATTATGTCTCGAGTTCCTTTACATTTACCATGTCATAGCGTATGTGCTGCGTTACTAATGGGCTCTATTTCTTTTAATCAATTGTCCGTCATCTGAAACATAGAATGCATGATGAGAGTTTATATGGATTAAAAAATTATTTATAATGTTTTATGAGTTTCAACTCTTGATTTTATTTCCTTGAGATGTTGACTGTTGCAACTGGAAGGGAATCCTCATGCTGAGGAATTAACAGCACGATAATGGAACTATAGTGATCTATGTTGTGTGTGTGTTATGGTTACATCTATTGTACTTTAGCTGGTGGTCTAGTTGGAAAATATTACGGTCTGTGTTACTACTATTGAGATTTCCCATTTGCTCTTCCTTTTGTTTCTTTTGTACAGTGCTTTCTGTAATCCAGTGGATATAGAAGAATTCACAGAAGAGAAGAAAGTGTCCTTGTTGGGAAAACGCCATGGGAAAGGTGCAGATTTTGTTCGTGCAGCAAATGAGATAATCGAGTGCTACGAAAAGTTAAAGAAACAGGAACAAGTTAGTGGTCCTAACGGTACGGAAACTGATATCATCAATGAGAACTACTCGCAAGAATCTGTTGTTGCATCTAGGAAGGATGAAGCTCCTGTAGTTAAGGTTGATCTGCTCTCTGCTGGGACCATTAATGATCTCGACTCTCTAAATAAAGCTGCTGTAGCTGCTGCCACTGATGATGCTTTTGAGAATAAAAACATTCATAATGCAGTGTTTAACAAAATACCAGCGTCTACTCCTTATTTAACAAGAAACAAGACAGATGTTGCTCGGTCGCGAGACAGTGGCTCAACAAAGAGGAAACCTGTGAGAAGGTTAAGAAGTTCTTCAAGGATAGATAATAGGCTCCAGAGTACAACTCTGCCTTCTGTTAATAGTAATAGGTCCACTAGGCGCTTTGGTGCTAGTGCATCTGACAGATCTTTGAGAAGAAGTCAGAGGATTGTCAAGTCGTCTGATGAGTCTGATGGGCAGAACATCGACCCACTTGCTATTAAAGCAAATGATTACGTTGAAGAGAGTAATTCTGGAACAATGAGTGTGAACTCTGATACACTTAGTGTTGATGATGGCAGCACTGTCGACTCAGTTAGCAAGCCAGTAGGAGCTGGGGAGCCCACTGCTGAAAATAATGAAGGTGAAACAGAGTTAAGTGATAGACTTGACTTCCAAAGCAACAATGTTATGAAGAAGAAGAGGAAGCCTAATCGCAAAAGACACAACAACGGTGCAGTCGACACATCGAAACTCAATATAGTAGTTTCGGATGCGGAAGAGACCAAAACTGAACTTGTTTCACCCAGTCTTAGTGAGAAACCAGACCAAAAACAGGCTAAGGATGATAGTGATGAACACTTGCCGCTAGTCAAGAGAGCCAGAGTTCGTATGGGCAGACCATCACCGACAGCTGAGGACGAATTTCCTCCAGTGCAGAGAGAGGAACGATTGTCTGAAGTTCCTGAAAGATGCTCTGTGCAGTCCTATGAGCCCTTGAGTTCCAAGGTGGAGGACCATGCTAACAAAGAATCTGTCCCCGTCAAGGAAAAACCTGCTCTTTCGTCATTAGTGCATGTAAGTCCTGCTAATAGGCCCAGCTTTTGGGAATCAAGAAAGAATTTTGTGGATGGGGAAGCTGCTTTACCTCCATCTAAACGTCTGCATCGTGCGCTAGAAGCCATGTCTGCCAATGTGGCTGAAGATTGTCAAAGAACTTTCAATTGTTCACCAGCAGCCAATATTCAGAGCAATGGGTACTGTGCTTCTTCCTCTTTGAAATGCTATGAGACGTCTGAGGGAAGGAAAGAAATGAAAGGGTTAGGGTCTGAAGCTATGGACGATCTACCGAATGGTGATTCACTATTGAGTGCTCCGGGGCCATGCGTTGTGTCAGATGTAAGATCAGAAATTGATGCAGAAATTACTACTAGGGTTGTACCAGAGTGTGGTAAAGCTAATACTATTGATGGTAAAGTTAATACTACTGATGGTAAAGCTAATACTACCGTAAGCAAGAATCCTGAAATGCACACAGGTTCAGGTGGACAAGCGGAAGGTGATGATGATACCAGAGGTGCAGACATATTTCCATTTGTTGAGGTCCCTGCAGAGACCGACACTATAGCGGAGGAGGATCATTTGAAAACGGAAACAGAAAATTTAGGTGATCAGTTGGATAATTTAAACTGCAATGCACCAAGTGCAATGATGTCCCCCACTGACCACTGCATGACTAGATGCACGGAGTTGAAAGAAGCTGCTAAGGGATCTGATTTTGATATTCTGCAGATACCGACAGATTCTACCTCTATGCAAGATATTGCTGTTTGTATACCTAATATTGACATTTGTAACCGGCCAGATGATAATGGTGGTGAAGTACACAAGACAAAGGACCTTCCTTCAGTTGAGCATAACCCAGACAGTAGGATGTAAGAAGTTTTAAATGCTTGTGTCACTTTTGTTTTTTTCTTAATGTGCAATTTGTTTACCTTGCTTTCTGTCTTTGTGTTTTAAGGTGTGAGTATGTGGAAGAAACAAGACCATCGTCATTAAATTCGAAAATTATGCAACCCGTTACTCCAATGAAGGTTTTGAATAGAGGGCATGTTCAATCTTCAACTTATTCGACTTACATTTCCAATGAACATATGGAGGATAAAACTGTTTCAGCGACTCAGTCGTCTTCATCTCTGACTGATGGGCCAGAATCTGTTGCAAGAACTTCTCCTCATAGTTCCTCCATCTGCCACATATCTGCTTTAGATAATAAGAGATCTCTTGTAAATAACAGTTCCTTCTGTCCTGACGTTCATTTACATATAGAAAAAGCAAAACTTGCTGGAAAGTCTAGCAGCAAAAGTGAAGCTTTGTCTTCCTTTGAAGCCATCATCAAATCTTTGACACGGACAAAAGAGAGCATAGGTCGAGCTACGCGGATTGCAATCGACTGTGCCAAATTTGGCTTTGCAACTAAGGTAGACTTCTTTCAAACCTGCATTTTGAATGTGGTGGCCTTTTTTGCTAGAACCATATGATGTTTAACGAAGTTGCTTTTGTCAACATATTTACCATTAATTATCTTGTTGCATATTGTGGCCAACCATATACATCTGTTTGATGGTATTTAATTTGTCTGGACATCTTAATTTATTCTTATGGATGTTATTGTTGCAACCTGGATATACTATATTTGTTTTGTGGTATCTAATTTACGAACATCACTTACGTGTGTGCGCTCTCTCTGCCTGGCGCCTTTCTTTATTTTCTTCTTTTTTTTGGATGTAAAATTTTTTTGAAGAGGGGGAAATTGCATTGTTATGCAACGTCTGGTTTCCCTGATGTGGTTTTCAATTATCCAGGTTACTAACTACAATTGTTACATTTTAAGAATTGTTTATGTTGTATTCAATCAGGAAATGTAGAAGTGTAGTGATGAGAGTGATTCACTATATAGTTTTGGTGATCTTTTGGGCGGTGTTTTATTTAGTCATAATTCAGCCACTATGATTGATCTTCACAGTATTTTGTTTGCCCACTACAAATTGATCCAAAGGATTGCTTGCTCAATGTTATATATATATATATATATATATATATATATAATATTCCCACCCGTGTCACCATCACATGTCCTTACTCGAATTGCTGATGATTCCGGAGGGTACTATATGATAGCATACAATACTGTAACAATGCCTTGTTATACTTTTTGGTTTAGGTGGTGGAAATACTGGCGCATAATTTGGAGACCGAGTCAAGTTTGCCCAAAAAGGTTGACTTATTTTTCCTTGTTGATTCTATCACCCAATGCTCTCGAGCCATTAAAGGTAACTAAAGCTAAGTTCGTCCATGCTTTTATCATTGTGTATGATCTCTGCATACTCAAGATCGCATTGACATCTATGTTGAAATATGTTAATTGATTATGTAGGTGATGGTGGTGTATATCCATCTGCTATCCAAGCACTCTTGCCCCGTTTGTTATTAGCTGCTGCCCCTCCTAGTAGTAGTTCTCATGAGAATCATAGGCAATGTTTGAAAGTAAGTGCAAATGGTGCTTCCATTCATGTTTACACTCTTGGACCTTTCTGATGATTTTGTATATCTCATAAAAGCATGTCGTTAATATTCTCTGGATTGGTGAATAGGTTCTGAAAGTATGGCAGGAGAGAAAGATTCTTCCAGAACCGATAATTCGCCACCACATCCGGGAGCTTGATGCACTTTGTGGTTCATATCCTACTATGGGCTCTAACCGAACCTTGAGAAACGAAAGAGCTTTTGACGATCCTATCAGAGAGATGGAGGGGATGATGGTGGATGAATACGGGAGGTACTTTATTTTCTCCTTCAATCAAATGAAAACCTGACAACAACATGGCCCTTTTTCCTACTTTTTTTATTTATTATCTTTGAACCATCACTTACACAAGTCAGCCTTTTACTTTTAGCAACTCGAGCATTCAGCTTCCTGGTTTTTGCATGCCTCGTATTCTGGGGGATGATGATGATGCTGGAAGTGATTCTGATGGCGAGAGCTTTGAGGCTGTCACACCAGAGCACAATGTTGATAATCACGAGGGAGATTCGAATCCGGTTCATGCAGTTGAAAAGCGTCGGCATATTTTGGAAGATGTCGATGGCGAGCTTGAAATGGAAGATGTAGCTCCCTGCTGTGAAGATGAGATTGCTTCCACGAGTAATTTTGTTGGACTCGATAAATCACAAATGACCCATCATCAACCTAAGGATGTACCCCCACCCCCACCTCCACCTCCACCTCCGCCACCTCATCCACTTCCGCCTTCTGCTTTTCCTCTTCAGCTGCCTGATTCTATTCCGGTTGGCCCTGATTCTAAGCCCTATTCGAGTTCTCAGGTTCCATTCTGTACTGGCTTCATTAATCATAATCATTCTTGGTATTTTAGCGCGCAATTGTTAACGGATTTGTATCGATCGGATATATTTTGTTACTCTTTAACTCAAAAATCCTACTCAAATTTAATCTAAACCCATCTCTCCTCAATATTGACAATAGAATTAGTTGATACCAATCAATCATCCTCACACATCACTGTCATCACATTAACTTTATTTCACTATTCATTTAATCACATATTTTTAACTATCTATCATTTCTAATAACCTCTCTCCTACTTTTACATCACATCGACTTTAATCATTACATTTTAAATATTATTTAAATGCAAACTCAAAATCCTACTCAATCATCCACTCAGTCAACTTTATTTAAAATTAACTCACTTTAACTCAAAATCCAATCAAAACCGTTTCGATCCGTTACCAACCGTGCCCTTAGCTGCTACCTTGTTTTTCCCTTTTTCGGTTTTCTTGACTTGCTGTTTTGGACCTGCAGAATTATAGTGTCAATTTTCGAGAGCCCACGAGTGTGGATCATCATGTGCACCATCGTGTTCGTGAAAACAAGGATTATGAAGCTGAGGTTCCTAGACACGTGCCTGACAATGGTTGTTTTAGCGATCGACATACCTCTCGATTTTCTAGTAGAACTTGTGGTAGCGAGCAGCCGAATGATGGATATGGCAAGAGCTTTCATTTACGGCCTCCTCATCCTGCCCCCTCAAATCAGTTCTCGTATGTGCAAGAACAGCGGGTCCAGTCGCGGAGGGATGCTCCACCGCCTTCACGTCCCAACAGATTCCATTCTCGTAATTCGGACAATGGGAACTTTTACAGGGACCGTGACAGAAATAAGTATGTCCAACGCGATAATATTGGAGAGGGCTGGAGGCCTCCATATCCATCCATCTCGGGTAATTATGTTTTCAACGTTCACCCACGTTTTTTTTTTTTTTTT